>APFE031195395.1:49260-109243 GCA_000404065.3 Pinus taeda | reverse complement strand
ATAAATAATAAATAATAAAAATAGAAATAAAATTTTAAGCCGACCTCATTTCCTTGAAATCAAATTATCTTAAAAATATCTTAATATTATTTATACTTTCACTAAGCTCTTCTTCTATCATCATTTAGTAATTGTCTTGATGACAAATCCCTGTTGGGATTTGAAACGTTGAAATCCAAAATATATTACTAAACGATCACCCAAGAAAACCTATTAATGACCAAAAATTTGTTCGTGTTATAGATATTATAAATTAGCTACTAATAGTCGTATATATGAAAATTTTAGTCATCGTTTGAAACCAATTAATGACCAAAGAAGTATGATTAAATTTTGGCCGTATTATAAGATACTCTAAATTGGCTACTAAGAGTCATATAAATGCAAAATTTAGTCATCATTTGTATCACAAATTTATTATTTGCAATAGGCATCTATCTTTTTTTGGTAGTTTCATCTTCATTATATAAATGACTACTTTACTAGTTTATATTCATTTCATTTAATTTCATTAACAATCATATAAGAAACTAATTTAGTTGTATATTCATCTTATTTGTGTTCATCATTAATCAACATAAAATACCAATTTAGTAGTTTTAGATTTATTTTATGTGTTCATTATTAATCAACATATATTTATTAGTATGATTTTACAACTAAATTTAAGAAGAAAAAATGGCATACAATGTATATGTTCATCTAATACGAAAATGCAAAATTATATATGTTAATTCCAAAACTAAATATTATCAAGTACAAATATAAATAGTTTTAACCATAAATTATATTATAAAAAATGGCAAGTATTACAATATGAGTGTCCAACTTAATATTGTTTTGAGTACAATTTACACATGAAATATTCTTTCATCACTTCAAAACATTATCATTGTGTTGCCAAGGTGTTGCAAGTGAATTCACCTACTCTGAAGTCTTGACCATCAGCCTCTATGTGTGTGTCTTATGCGGGATATTGGCTCTACGGGTACCACTAGACCAGTTCTCTCCTCTTTCTCTTTAATTTTCATTTTGTTGCTCCAATGTTATTGATCTCCTCTTTTTTCAATTCATGCTTCTTACCATCAATATTGAGCTCCTTTTCTACAAAAAAAAAAAAGTATAAGCCATGAAAGACTATGAATAGTGGAATATAAACTAAAGTCGATTATAAAATATTTATACGACATATACCTCAACATCAGCAATATTTTCAATTCCATTTTTCTCCATAAAAGCAAGAAACTCGAAAAAGTTTTCTCTAGCTGCGAAATAATGGCCACTATGTTTTCAGATGCCTTGTATAAACAAAGCAAATAAAGCATCACCATATAAAATAAAACCTTAATAAATTTAGTATTCAACCTTCAAGGAAAGATTAGACACAATCATGCCAACTAAGTTATGATGAGCACGAGTATTGTAGCGAGAATGTTGCGACTCTTGGGGATACCAACTTTACTTTATCAACCTAGGGTTCGTACAAACTTGGAGGTTCCTACAGGATGTCCTAATGCACCTACAAGATGTTCTAATGCTCCTACAAGATCCCCTGTATTCCTACTGGATCCGGCCAAAAGAAATAGGAGTGATTTGGAAGGTGGTATAGGGCTTAGGAATGGTGAATGATCGAAGATATCTGATAAGCGAATGGCTAGGACTTCCTAAAAACTCAAACCAAAGTTTGTAAGATGGTTGGATTTGCTCAACAAACATGGAAATTTGTTATTGTGGAATGATAAATTGGTTGATTGACTTAGTGGCTCTTGGTGATAATGGATGGACGAGGTTAGGTTAGGGCTACTGACATGAGATCGTACTACACTATTGAAACTCCTACAATACACACATCACTCACATTTACCCATGAATCATGTCAAACAAGAAAGATTTCCAATCAACATAAGAAAACAAAATTACATTATTTGATTTCCTAGTTCATGCATGGAAATATTTGTAGAATTTCTGAAGCACCACGAGATCTAATACAAGGTTGTAAATATTAGAGGTAACAACTGAAATCTATTCTTGAAAATTGAAAAGATGCTGACATAAGTAGCAAAAAACCCTAAATTTCATAAGAAATCAGAATTATGTCTTTTTGGGGATGAATAAGAGTTTTCCCTCAAACCATGGTCCCTGAAGGGAGGAATGAGGCCAAATACACCTACTATCAATTGTTTTGGCATTCCTTTATCTCTCTAAAGCTATTGCTAAAGTTATGCACAAATGGAAGAAAACTAATCAAATTCATTATGACTTGCAATGAAACAATGCTAAAATAAATTCAACAATTAATCTATGAAATAACCTAAGAATACAAGTACAACAAGAGGAACCTCTACTGCTAGGGTTGGGCCCTAACCTAAGAGCTTCAGCCCTCTGATTCAACTCAGTGCTAGATCAAGGAAATGCTCATTGTCATTATCATATCAAAAAATTGCATAACAGTGTTTTGCCACAATCCTTTAACTCGAAAATGCTTATTTCTCTTACATAAAAAATCCAAATCCTAATGAGGCTCTAGGTCTCCTTATTTATATAACTGAAGTTTCCAACAACTTCCCTAAATCTAGGGAGGTTTGGCTGCCAAGCTCAAAATGAACTTGTTCTTAATTGTCACTAGCTCGGCTGCCCATGATCTCCATGAGTTGACTACTTGCAACTTCGAGCTAGTGTGATTTTATTGAGGGATATTCAAATGAGTGAGGACTTAATGAAGAAGGTCCATCCCCTATAATCTCTCTGTCTTGTCTCATTCAAGTTCCTGCACCTTAAATAGCCAAAATTGCCATGATTTTATCCTAAAAACTATAATCAATGTACATTAGTCGAGTAGACATAACGTCTTACTTTTACTCATCTCATTAAGCAAAATATAATTAAAACATGTAAGGAATTATGAGAAGAGATGATTTTAGTAAGCTTGGAGGTGAGGTGCATTAAGGTCCATATAGTTACCCAATGATGAAGCTCATCATCACCCCCCTACTGAAAGTGTTGCTCATCTTCTGACCAGCCTAATCTATGTCCATGTCCTTCATTGTTTTGGTGGCCTCCCTGACATCCCATGATTCTACTATAGTTTCCTCTTCCTGTGAATAAAATCTTGCCTTCCTCTCTATCTCTTACCACTTTTTTCTTTCTTATTCTTCTCTCCTCCCTTCAAACATTCCTAAAAGCAGTGGTAGACTGAGTCTCAAGCCAATCCAATTGACTTTCAATCCTTTTAGAGCTTACGTATACATGGGTGTTCTATTTAGTGCCTCTCCCATTCTCTGAGGAGAATGGTATTCTTTGATTTTGAGGTTGTCAGGCAAGGTGTTCCACCTCCTTTGGAAATCTTGCATGTTGTCTTCTCCTAGAAATCTGAACACGTCTTTAAAGTGTGTGACTACTTATTCTTGTGTAACAAGGTACCTAGGTACAAGCTTAGGATCATTTGTAATGAGGTTGTGAGTTTTGATGAGAGCCACTAGATTAGATTGTTCAGCTATGATCATGAGGGGTTCTGTCTCTTCTCTTGTCATTACCTTTCTCTTCTCTGTAGCTCTTTCCTCCTCATGATTCATCCATGATGCTAAGGTCATCAATTGCAAGTACCCTAGTTTTGAATTTGGGTCCCACACATTCAAATATGTCAAGGCCAAGTTGTGTAGGTAGAAATCATACATTTTTTATTTATCTTAGAAGTTGCTTTGATCACAGAGATCAATGAATTGTCTATAGTCTTGGAAGGGCATAGTGTCTCTCTATGTTAAATCTTGATTTGGAATTGTAGCTACTGTTCCTTAAGACACAAGGCATAAGACTTTGTTGCCATCTCGCACTGAATTGCCTCCAAGGATAAACTGGCCATAATTTCCAACTAGATTTCCCTTTCTTTTAGTTTTCCCTTTAGCCATGCATTTTATGCTTCTAACTGAGCTTTCATCATTTCCTCTCTGTCCCTTATGCTGCTCAGTTCTCTACCCATCTCCTTCAATTTCTCCTCCACTCCTTTTGATTTGGTAATTTGCATCCACTTATGTGTCCTTCCCCTCCCTTTTTCAAGTTCAAAGAATACGGGGATGGAAAAATTTTGGGGGATTAACCTACCTCCTTCAATGAACCTGTAGTAGGAGCTGAGGCTAGGTTGTGGACTAGGGTCTCTAAGTTTTGGGTCTTCTTCCTTTGTTTCTTATTGAGTGATACCTTCTTGGTCCCTTTTTTGTACATCATGTAGGTTTGATAGGGTTTCCTGTAGGATGGCCTCTTCTTCTTGTAGGTATGTTTGTGTCTCATGTAGGAGACCTTTTCCCTTTGATGAGGCTGACCTTGTGATAAACCTCCTAACATAAGTGATGGTAGATTTTGGAGAGGCTTGTCCTGATGATCCTTCTCCTTAAATTTTCTCTAGAGGGCCTACCATTTCTTGCTGCTTTGGTGAATCCTCAATGACAATTGGAGCTTTTGTGGGGGTTTGAGGTCTTCCTTGCCTAATCCTTGTGCTCTTTCTTGTCTTGAAGTACAGTGGGGTTTGTCTTTGCCTCTTCCCTTTTGACTTGATAGGTGTACTTAGGGAAGTAAGAGCAGTTGTTTCCTCTTTCTCAGTGAGTTCTAAAGATACCCTTGGTGATAATTTCCCTTCTTTGTCCTGAACTGTAGACCTCTGTTCTTCCTTCTGTTTTGTCCCCTCTTTTTCATTCTCCTTCTCATTTTTATCTTTCTCTTTCTTTTATACCTCTAGTTCCTCACTCTTCTCATCTGTCTCTTCTTCATTTCTCCTTCTGTCTATTTTTAATTCTTCTCCTCCTTTTCTTCCTCTTTTTCCTCTTGTGTTTCCTCATTCTCCTCTTCTGTTTCCTCTTCATTTTCTTCTTTTCTCTCTTCTTCCATTTCATAGCAATGAGGTTTTTTTCATATTCAAGAGCTTCAATCTCCCCTCCTGCCTACATGTCTTTGAAGGATGTCCATGTAATAGGTAGTCTTAGGTTTGTGGAGCACCTTCTAGGATGAGTTTGATCATCCCATGATGGGCTAGCTGTTGATGTTTTCCCTCCTGCACTTTAATTCTCATGTCTATAATTGATTGAAGAATAAAGTAGGGTATACTTAATCTATTTTGAGGAGGTGTGTCTGCTCCAAATCTTAGTTCTTTGAGGAGTCTGAAGTGGTATCCATACACAGCACTGTATCTCCCTTCACATGATATGTATTTAATGAAGTGGTAACTAACTTCATTCCAAGGGTATGGAATGATTCCTCTTCTAACCCCACTTTTGTCCTCCATTGGCTCCTCCCCTTTTAAAATGAATTCTTCTTTTCAAGGGTGTTGTTACCCTTATCTTCTGTTCTCCATGGTAACCCTAAAGGGAGTGTAGTGATCATGCTTATAATTTCAGGGGTAATTACTACTGATAGACCTTTCACCACAATAGTGGCATGGATCCTAGTGAAAGGTATGAATGAGAGAGAAAAGTGTCTGGTCACCTCATCATCGTATCCTCTCATCCTCTTAAAGAACCCCGTCCATTGGTGCTTTGTGAAAAAATCTACTACGGGAGGATGCTGGTGGAGCCTTATTGTGTTTGTAGGTTCCCTCTTGTTAGGACCTCCTATCATCTTTCCTTGGTAATTATGGATGCTTGTATGGATACAATTTGAGAATTATGGTAGGTAAGAGAGGTTTGAATGTTAACTATGAATACAGTTATCCTAGACCGCAATTCCCTTAATCAAATAATGATATTTCTTCTTTTAACTAGAAAACATGAAAGGTATAGCTCCTACCTCACTTGCTACGTTCTATTGAGGACAACCTTTAATTTCTCCTCCCTTAGTGCCCATTGATAATCCTGTAGGTTGACTACTTTGTATCCTATAGGTTTTCCTATATGATCTTGTAGGTCTCCTATGCTATAAATGCTAACTGTCTCCTGTAAGTCTTTCTTCAAGAATGCTGAGAGAAACCTATTTTTGATGAATTCTTGAGATTACTAATGCTCTCATAGTGTTGTTTTATTTCCAAATATGGATGATCATGTTGGATTGTGTGCTGGCTATCTAAGTACAAGTACCTCCTTTTGGACCATTGGCCCCACTATCAGTCCATCATTCCACTGTACCTGGTAATCATCTCCCACTTCGTTCCTCCGTAGCTTAACCATTTTTGGCCTTATATCCTTTTTCTTCTAATTTGACTACTTCCATGTGTGGAGTGGTCTAACTGTTTTGTCCTTGTCGATTGGCCAAAGGTGGCCAAGTTAACTGGACATCTTTTCTTATAAAACCAACTTTTAGATAACCCTACATTTTTATCATATCATACTAACGAGAGATCATGAGTAATATTACATACCTATGGGTAAG
The DNA here is from genome assembly GCA_000404065.3 of Pinus taeda. Taxonomy (NCBI): domain Eukaryota; kingdom Viridiplantae; phylum Streptophyta; class Pinopsida; order Pinales; family Pinaceae; genus Pinus; species Pinus taeda. Next base: position 102,892 of record APFE031195395.1, on the reverse strand, counting down.
ATGCTTTGATGATGATGCATGTTGGAGAGTGATGTCTCTGTGTTGTGTTTTTGCTACATATTATTCTTTGTATTGGAATCTGATGATGCTTGTTTCCTTTAATGTGCAGGTGTTAGAGAGTGATGCTGGTAATCTTGCTACCACTGCTAAGCTCTAGAGGAGCTGCCCCAACCTTGAAATCCTTGTGCTGAAGATGTTTGCAAACTTGTGAAGTTTCCTTTGTGGGATAGGCTGCTATAGGATTTCTTACAGGAAACCTACAAGATGTCCTGTAGCTGCATCTCCCATAAACTTTTCATCCTTTTACTTACTTCTGGAGCATGAGGTTTGTTGACATGAGTGGAGAAGGGTTGTAGGGAATGGTAGGTGAGGGTTGTGGTCTTCAGGCATTATTCCTCTTTTATTCTTCTCTCCCTCTTATATTTGTTGTTGTTGTTTTTTATTTTTGTTTTGTAGATTGTATTTTTGAATTGATTTATTGGACGGATGCAGGGTTGACATGGTGATGATAGATGATATTTTGGAGTGAATGGTTTATTTTTTTTATTTTTTTAGACCTGGGATTGTCATCTGCTTCCTGCAAGACCACTTTTCTTGGGATTTTCAAGGCCACTGTAATTCCTATAGGAAACTCCTGTAGGTTTACAGAGAATCCTGTAGGATTACATGGAATCTTGTAGAAAAGATAGAGCCTATGAAAACTGAGCTTGAGGAGTTCATAAATCAAATAATGGATGAAATAATGGAGAATATCATATGCAGGGATTGAAATATGGATTTTGTAGGTCCTTATGTTCCTCTCAAGCTGCGCTTATCCTCCTTTTGCTGACCTACAACCAACATTTCCAATTTTTTTACCTTTTCTCTCTTTTTTCATTTTTTGTTTTTAGAAAGCAACTAGTCTACCTGCAATGAGGTTTTCATCATAGTTGCCTGCCTTGGGTGCCTCAGACAAGGTTTTCACCTAGAGATATTTTTATTTTTTTCTCCTTTTTTTCAACACCATTCGGCTGCCTTCAAGGGGTTTTCAACCCAACAGTGGGACTTAGGTGCCTCGTGGAGGTTTTCACCTGGACTCTTTGGTTTTTCTTTTTTTTTCTTTTTTTCATGGACTTGATGGGGTAGAAGTTGAGACTTGTTTCACCACCATCAATGTCTTTCTGATGCCATTGATGAATTCTTGCTTTGAAAAGGGCTTCTTGTAGACCTTCAATCTATATCCATTTGTGTTGCCATTCTTAAGGTGTTGTATTCAAATTTAATGGACAATAGGGGTTTCTTCCCATAGACTAGCTCATAAGGAGTAAACCTAGTGGTGGTCTTCCAGGTGGTATTGTAGGCCCAAGTGGCCTCAACTAATATATCTTCCCAATCCTTTTGGTTGTTGCTAATCACTTTGGTCAGAATGCCCTCCAGTACTCTATTGATTACCTCCACTTGCCCATTAGCTTGTGGGTAGTGAGGATTGGATGTTTTGTGCTTGATCTTGTGCTGGTTTAACAAGTTTTCAATCATGTGACATGTAAATTGACTGCCTTGATCAATGACCAATTCTCTAGGGTACCGAAACTTATAAAATACATTTTCCCTTAAAGATTAAAACACTTTTTATTTTGTTGCTACATTAATGGCCTTGGCTTTGGCCCACTTGGTTAAATAGTCAATGCAGACAATGATGTACTTTTTGTGCATAGATGGAGGGTCAATGGGTCTAATGAAATCCATGCCCCACTTGAAAAATTGCTCAAGAGTCAATTGAGGTTGCAGAGGCATTCCATCCATTCAGGTAGTTTTCCCCATCCTTTGGCACTGATCACACTGACTAGTATACCTCCTCACATCTTAGTGAAGAGTAGGCTAGTAATACCCAACTTGTAGTACCTTCAATGCTGTTCTTTCGGCTGCAAAGTGACCTCGACAAGTCCCATAATCATAGGTTAGAAGGATGTCAAAGACTTCCTCCTCCCTAACACATCTTCTCAAAATTTGATCTGGGACTGGTTTGAAGAGGTTTCCCCCAATCCAAGTGAATGGGGCACTCTTCCTTACAAGCTTTCTCTTTTTGTTGGAGGACAAATTTGGTGGAAACTGTGCAGACACCAAGTAATTTTCTATGTCAGCAAACCATGGAGAGATAACTAAAATGGCGAATAAGTGTTCATCTGGTAACTGATCATCAACCATTGCTTCCTCCCCTATGGGCAAAGTCAATCTAGATTAAAAAATATGCAACAACATTCTCCCTGCTAGGCTTATCAATAATAGTTAAATCAAATTGTTGCAATAAAAGTAACCATCTAATAATTCAGGCATTTACATCGGGTTTATTCATCAAGCATTTAATTGCATCATGGTCAGTATGAACAAATTTTTGGTAACTAGTAATGTAATGCCTAAATTTATTAAATGAATGTAGAACATCCAAGAGTTATTTTTCAGTCACTATGTAGTTCCGTTTGGCTTTTGACAAATTCTTACTGATGCAGTAAATGGCATAAGGCGGCTTGTCATCTATCTAGCCTAGAGCTACTCCTGTAGCTTTGTGAGAGGCATTAGCATGTTTATGGAAAGGAAAAGCCCAATTTTGGCCTCAGAGAATAGGTGTAGTAGTCAACTTGTCCTTTAGGGTGTCCAAGGCTTCTTGACAGCTTTCTAGCCATACAAATTCAAAGTCCTAGGCCAATAACCAAAATAAAGGAGAATATAACTTGCTGAAGTGTTTTATAAATCTCCTATGGTATCCGGCTAAACCTATAAAACTTCTGACATCTTTCTATTTTTGTGGAGTTCAGACCCTTTGGATGATGACTATCTTATTTGGGTCTACCTGCAGTCCTTTATGGGATATTGAGTGGCCTAGAAAAGTCCTTGTAGTCATCAAGAACTCACATTTTTCAAGACTAAGGGATAGGTTCATTTCAATGCATTTGCTCAACACCTTACCAAAGTTGGAGAGAGCCTCCTGGAAATCACACCCATAGGGTGTAAAGTCATCCATATAAATTTCCATTGCATCATGGACGAGCTCGACAAAGATACTTAGGACTACCCTCTCGAAAGTGGTAGGGGCATTGCATAGACCAAAAGGAAGGACCCTATAAGCAAAAGTATTGCAAGGGCAGGTGAAGGTGGTTTTATCCTATTCCTCTGGGCTAATCTGGATTTGATTGTATCCATTGAACACATCTAAGAAAGAGAAGAACGTTTTCCCTACCAGGCCATCTAACACTTGATGAAAGCTAGAGGGAAATGGTCCTTCTTTATTGAGTTGTTTAATTTTTTGTAATCAACACAAATCCTCCACTTCCCATTTTTATTTGGAACCAACACCAAAGGAGGAACCCACTCATTGTCTAAGATAGGGTAAACGAATCCTGCATCCAACAACTTTTACAATTCTTCTTTCACTATATCCTTTAGAGCTAGATTCATTCTCCTTTAGGGTTGTCAGATTGGTTGGAAACCATCTCTGATATAAATTTGTTGAGTACACATTGAGGGTTGAACTCCATTAATTTCTTTGTACTCCAACCAAAGGCATCCAAATGTTCCCTTAGCATGTTGCACAACTCTTCTTCTTGGTGGATAGAAAGAGACGGGTTGATTTTCAAAATTCTTTCAGGGTCGGATTCTATTGTCTTGACACACGTGGGGATTGAATAAGCTAAGCATACATCAATCTGATGGTTGCTCTTGGTTTCGTTCACTACTTCTTCTAAGGACAAGGCGTTGGGAGTTGGATTTTGGAGTATATGTTCAATAAAATCATCTGCATCTGGACGTCCTCCTCCCATTGAGGTTTTTGGGGTGTAAAGTTAGGTTGAGTAAACTTAATCTTCTTCCTCATCTTCCAGCCATAAAGGTAAATCATGCTCTAAATAGGGTTGAGCAGGAGGGTACAAGATCAACTGATTGGATAGATGCTAATTTGATAGTCATGCTTCCATCCCTGCAGCTGATGTAGGCATCAACAGTGGCTAACCAAGGCCTCTCAAGTATGAGAGGATAACCATTAATCTTGACATTAGGTTGGAGAACTAGGAAGTTGGCACGATACTCCCAATAGTCAATTGAGACCATCACATCCTCAATAATCCCCTCAGGGGCTACTGCGGAATGATCTGCAAGCCGCAAGACTATTGTGGTCTTTCTTAATGAACCTTCGAGATTTATCTTGGGCATGGTGTCCTTAGCCATTACATAATGGCAGCCCCAAGATCAATCAAGTTTTGTGGGACAATGGTCTCATTGATGTGCACATCTACTACAGGGCTCCCACAGTCTAAATACTTTGGGCAAATTACCTGCCCCAACATTAAGTTGGACAAAAAATGGAAGAAAGAAAGAATAAATCGCATCTACTTAGACACCTCCCCGGCAATGGCACCAAAAAGTGATGAGCACCAGTATTGCAGCAGGAATGTTGCAACTCCTGGGGCTACCAATTTAACTTTATCAACCCGACGTTCACAAAAACTTGGAGGTGACAATGTTGTATACACAAGTATATGTAATGGTTCCACTATTTTTCACTGTTGAGCTAGTGGTAGACCACTATGGTTTCTCAAATGAGCCTTCTATTGATTTAGAAGAAGTTTGACTACCAATGGATAAAGTGGGATTTTACCCTAATTGAGAGGATTGAAATATTATCTATTGACATAATAAAATATTTAAATAAATGCTTTAAACATACCACTCATCTAAATACATGCTAAAATAGCTTGTTTCAGAAGAATCCTAAGCTAACATGTGTGTAATACTAACTATCTCGGGCATGCAATCTCAGATAATCAAACACTTTACTGTTACGCATATGAATGAACATAATGACCTTTTTTTCCTTTTTGTCATTTTTGGTGAAAATATGAATGCTAATTCTTCTTGGTGGTAAGGAAGGTGGGTTAGAGATGGTTGTGAAATGTCAAATGGCTTGGGAGGAAAGTCGGGGTCTTCTCCTATATTTTTGGATGCTTTTTCCACAATTCGGCCTCAAAACGGGACACTATAGGTCATCCTACATGATGTCCTAATGCACCTACAGGATGTCCTAATGCTCCTGTAGGATCCCCTGTATTCCTTCAGGATCTAACCAAAAGAAATAGGAGTGATTTGGAAGGTGGTATAGGGCTTAGGGAAGTTGAAAGATGGAAGATATTTGGCAAGGGAATGGCTAGGACTTCCTCAAAACTCAAACCAAAGTTTGTAAGATGGTTGGATTTCCTCAACAAACATGGAAAGTTGTTCTTGTGGAATGATAAATTGGTTGATGGAATTAGTGGCTTTTGGTGATCATGGATGGATGAGGTTAGGCTAGGGCTACTCATATGAGATCTTCCTACACTACTAAAACTCCTACAATACACACATCATTGGCATTTACCCATGAATCATGTCAAAAAAGAACAATTTCCAATCAATGTAGGAAAACATAATTCCATTATTTAATTTCCTAGTTCATGCAAGGATTGCAGAATTTGTGAAACACCATGACATCTAATACAAGGCTAGAAATAATAGAGATAACAACTGAAACCTATTCTTGAAAACTGAAAACATGCTGACCTAAGTAGCAAAAAACCCTAATTTTCATAATAAATCAGAATTCTGCCTTTTTGGGGCTGAATATGAGTTTTCCCTCAAACCATTGTCCCTAAAGGGAGGAGTGAGTCAAAATCAACCTGTTATTAGCCTTTTTAGTATTCATTTATCTCTCTAAAGCTACTACTGAAGCTATTCACAAATGGAAGCAAACTAATCAAATTCACCACAATTTGCAATGAAACAATGCTAAAATCGATTCAACAATTCATCTATGAAATAACCAGAGCATTCAATTACAATAAGAGGAACCTTTTCTACTAGCTTTGGGCCCTAACCCAAGAGCTTTAGCCCTTTAAGTCAACTCTGTGCTGGATCAAGGAAATGCTCATTTTGATTATCATATCAAGAAATTACATAACACTATTTTTCCACAATCCTTTAACTCGAAAATGATTAGTTCTCTTACATAAAAAATTTGAATGCTAACGAGGATCTAGGACTCCTTATTTGTACAGCAAAAGTCTCCAACAACGTCCTTAAATATAGGGAGGCTTGGCTCCCAAACTCAAGGGGAATTGGTTCTTAACTGTCACTGGTTCGGCTGCCCATGATCTCCATGACTCCACTGCTTGCAACTCCAAGCTAGTGTGATTTGATTGAGGGATATTCAAACGGGTGAGGATTTAATGAGTAAGGTCCATCCCCTATAATCTCTCCTTCTTGTCTCATTCGAGTTCATGCACCTTAATTAGCCAAAATTTCCATGATTTTCTCCCGAAAACCTGTAATCAATACACATTAGTCCACTAGACATAACATCTTAGTTTTACTCATCTCATTAAGAAAAATATAATTAAAACATTTAAGGAATTATGAGAAGTGTTACACAGTAAAATGTCACTGCCATCATGTCAGTCTCCCCACTATGTTGTGAAACCACATTCACCTATGCTCATGCTCCTCAAAATGGCTAAAAAACCCTCTTTGCCTAAGTTAAATGAATCATCGCGTCTGTTAATCAAATAACCGCGCTGACGAGCGGTGCCCAGTCTATCTGATGCGCTGCCAGTGCGGAAGCACACGTCTTTTCCGCGCTGGTCCCATTTTACGGACAACGCACCCGCTGTTTGTCCCGTTGAGCGCTGACCAGAACTCCTCTGTAGTGTATCTGCGATGTCAGCGCACCAACCCAATGTTTCACCCGCGCTGATCCTGTTTGGGCAAATTTATTCTAACAACCAACCTTCCAGATCCCTCCAGACTTGGTTGTTAGCATTGTTGAGGTCGCCATCCTTTCTCTGGTACGTCTGTTTGACTGACCATCCACTTATCTTGGGGGAAAGCTCATCCTTTACCTATTCATGGAGACTCCTTCTCTTTATAAGCCTCCTCCATTGCCCATGAGCAGCTAGTTTTTTAGTTTGGAACACATAGACTTTGATTGAGGAATTCTTAGTACATTAGTGCTGCTCTTTGTAGGCATTTAGTGTGTTGTGTGAGGATTGCTTTGAGCTTGGGGAAGGTCATGAGCTTGTTGCCTTGTATGTGAGAGAGAGACCTCTTTGACTTGGGAGATTTGCTTCAAAGGTGAATGCTTGGAAGATATGCTGGCTGGACCCTCTAGAGAAGGACTCAGCGTCAGGACTTCGATTGTACCTTACTCTATTTCCTGTTAATAAAGATAGATGACTATTCTTATGGTTCCATTTCCATTTTTCCTATGAATGATTGATGTAAATTGTATCCTTCCTGGCTGATACATAGTTGTTGTTAGTAGATTTTACGCTCTTGTTTGCCCTCTCTTTGCCTGTGCAGGTGTTCGTCCGCGGGGATAGCGGAGAATTGTGATCGGCTGGAGTGAAGGAGCGAAAGGATCATCTCTTCGATAAACATAGCGTTGGAATCCAAGTAGGTTTCTCTTACCCACTTGTTAACTACAACTAGGAACCTGCAGTATAGCATTGTTTGATTGTTGATAGACCCCTGTTGGGCTAGTAGGGATCGCCTCTATCCGTAGAGGGGATTTACCTCTCCAACAATTTGGCGACTCCACTGGGGAGGCCGCTTGTCTCTTTGTATGTCACCTTTGTGTTGATTACTGCTCCTTTGTCAAAGTTTTGGGGATTGTTTTGGCTTTGGTTTGTTTCTGGGTTCGCCCTAGGGGCTACCTTAATTGCCTTGAAAGCCTGTTGTTTTGTTTTGGAAGTTTTTATTCAAATTGATTTGCTTTTCAGCCTCAGCGCGTTTTATTTTAAAACAGCTGCGCTGACATCGCATCCTGTCTTCTTTGTTGTCTCTGTCATCGCGCTTGTATATTCAGATAGTTGCGCTGACCTGGTTTTCCGAGCCAGCGCCCTTTATTCGTGTCCTTCCGCGCTGACAGCGCAAAGTTGCTACGGACACTGTTTTGTCATCGCTTTGTTGCTGTAGGGTCACCCGCGCTGATCCTGTAAAAATTCTTTTTGCCCAAATTGACCTACTGAACCTCTTGGTTTTGGCTTTCTCCTGCTTTCTCTACTTGGTTTTTGGCTTGGTAACTTTGTTTGAACTGTGACTTGATTGCTTGTGAGACCTCGCCCCACGAGGGCTCGTTTATCGCTTGTTTTCGGTTTGCACAAAGCCTTCCTTTTTGCTCTTGCTGCTTGGTTTATGTTTTGTCTTAACTTTTTGCAAATACTGAAACGTGTCAGACCATCGTTTGTCTGGTCGTGGACTCTCATCCTTCGGGTGTTCACTTATCTCCATTGATTTCACACTCAAACCCTAAGGCATCTAGTGGTCGTGTGTGTCTAGCCTCCCGTCCGGGATTTGGTCTTTTTTGGTTGGCCAGCCAACTTTGTTTTGTTTTCGCGGTTGTTTGGTGATTGTCGAAAGTGATCGATTGTGTTCCAAGCAGATTGCTTTCCTCCGTTGAATTCCTCATTGTCTTGTTGAGCTTAGATTACAATAGCTCATGAGCCCTCGTTTTCCTTCGATTTGGAAAACTGGTTTTAGTGACTTGGGAATTGTCTTGTGTGTGCATCGAGTGATTTAGTTGCTCACTTAGTGTTGCTATCTCTCTGAATTCATTTGAAAATAACTTTTATGTCATTGAAAAAGTAGAGCAAACTAGTATCTTTTGCATTAATAGTTGAAAGGAAAGGAGCATTTCGTTATTTTGTGTTTTCGAAAGAAAAGTTTCATTTCCTTGCTATTAGTTGCATTAGGTTGTGTGATTGCTTGAAGTCGTTTTGTTTGAAAGGCTCTTAACTCTCTTCTAGCTAGAATTCATCGAACAAAATGATGATCTTTGGCATATAGTTGCATTTAGGTGTTTTTGAGAGATCATACGGTAGGACCTCAAACTGAAACCTAATTCAAGATCAACTGCAAAATAAACCAAATTTATCTAAAAACGCATTGGAACTTAACAAAAACATCTAGAGGTCTAGGCTAGAGACGTGTTCCGATGTCGTTAAACCTAGTAGCTTAACGTTGAGTGGTTGGGTGATTCCTCCACGGTGAGACGATAAGTGCTAGTACGGATTGGGCTCCCATGTACCGTCGAGTATATATGGGGAGACTCCATTAGGCTTGCAACCTTTATCCATAGGAAGCCGAGTCTGCCGCCTGGTAAACAGTAACGCACCGAACACAGCATTCGGGAAGATTGACTGCAGTACGGGAAGTCCTTGGTTCTCATATGATTGCCAAGGTGTATAAGTAGTTTTACGGGTTGCTTGGTAAACCTTTTGCCTAGAACTTCAAGAGTAGTCAGCTTTTGATCCTTTTCAGACTGTCTAACAGAAAAGGTGCCAGCAAGCATCTTATCACTTCGTGCTCGTTAAACATTCGAAGGCGATAGAGTCATCTTTTCGTCCTTTTCTCGACTCTTGAAACATGAAAAGGTCAAGTTTTGTTCCTGTGTCTTAAAATTTATTTGGCCTCGATAACATTACCTGGTTAGATCTTGTGTGTACTAGTTTGAATAGGATTCTTTTCGTTTCCTATGGCAACTTTCCCTGGGTTCACCAACCTAGGTTCCCCTCCTGACGGGAACCCTAGTCATGTCCCTCCTCTTGGGAATGTTGGTGCTCCTTATATGGCGACATTATCCCTTCCAGGGTTAATAGTCGGGTTGCCTGTTTGGTTGTTTTCAACCTCTTTGGTCCCTACCGTGTCGGCTGATACTCCATCAGTCCCTCCACCTGCACAACATCATGTTGAACCTAAGGTGGACCTCTCTCCTTCGACACCTACTTCTACGTCTCCTTCCTGTAATTCGCCTGGTGAAAGTCTCAATTCAAGTAACTAGGTGGCTAAGAAGAAGAAGAAGAAGACCAAGAAGAAGAAGTCTCCCAAGAGAGAGGTTTCAAGTACGACTGTTCCCGCAAGTGCACCTGAAGTCGGGCCCCCTTTCGCTCCTCCACGGAAGGTTAAGTTTCCTTGCCGGTTATGCAAGGAAGACCATCTTCTTCGTGATTGTCCTGGCATTCCCAGGATCTTAGAAGTATGGTCTCATGATCCGTCCCACCCCTCATCATCCACTAAGGCTCATGGCAATGTTCCCTCATCGGTTGGGAATGGTAAGGGAAATGGGAAGATTCGAATCCCCTGTAGACTTTGTGAAGGCAATCATCCCCTTCACCTTTGTCCACTCATGGATAAAGCCTCCGTTGTTTTGGAAAGTCTCCCAGCTCCCCTGCCCCAACTCCCCGTTGGATATCAATGTCTGCCTGCAGCTGCAGATCATTCGCCTCCCGACAACGAGATTGTTTCACATTCTCCTCTTGTCCAGGCGCCTCTTCCCGAACCCGACTGTGCCCCGCCTATTCCCAACCAACCATTGGTTGGGCAGAGTGTTATCCACTCTGTTTCGGAAGAGTCATATTCCCATGTTCTTCTCGTCTCCTCGGATTCTCCTAAGCTTGATGATGGTTTTCCCATCCCAGACTCTCCGGAGAATTTCGATTCGGTCCCTCCCGAGCAGGGGGGCAACCATATGGTTCCCCCACCAAGTAGTTTGGTCGTCTCCTTCGATTGGAGCTGTCTGACTACCCCTCCCCTTCCATCCCATGTGCCTTTCTGGGTCACCACCTATGCCTCCCATATGGCACTGCCTGGCACTGTGTTAGATGAAGGGGCATCCGTTAGTCTTATTCCTGTTACTACTTGGCGAGCTTTGGGTTCCCCATCGCTTGTACCTGTCACACCGAATCTCACCGCTTTTGACGGAGGAACGAGTCAACCATTAGGGATCCTTCCAAAGTTCCCTATCACTTTGGGAGGCAAGACTGTCTATATAGACGTCTCGGTTCCCCAAGGCCCTTTAGACTTCAGTCTTCTCCTTGGTCGTGACTATGTGTATGCCACGGGAGCCCTTGTTTCTTCACTTTTCCGTGTGATTTGCTTTCCACACGAAGGAAGAATAGTGACGATGGACCAATTATCGTTCATTCGTCCACAAGCCCCTCCGACACAATTGCCCTTCCCTCTTGGTTCTCAGCCACCAGTTGTATCTGTCTCACCTCAGATCAACTACGTGGCCACCTCTCCCATGCCTATACCCAGCAGTGCTGTTATCGTGTATAGTATCCTGGGGGCATTGGGTCCCGACTTCCAAGACATCGACCTCCCATCGGGAGTGCCACTATTGGGTGCCCCGATTTCCTATTCATTGTGATGAAGTTCGGGCAGAGCATAGTTCCTGATCTTGTGTCAAGCTCCCTAAAAAATGAAACAAGTAGTCTCGAGGATAGTTCGTAACCATTATGTCAACCTCGTTAAAAAATGAAACGCGAGCTCGTCCATTTCGAGCGCGTAACCACTATGTCAACCTTCAACCCATTTTTAATGGACTGAAGCTTGGGGGGCATGTACCTCGAATTAAGATGCTGGGGGGCATGCCCGTTTCATTTTTCACAAAGCATAGTTTGCATACGTGAGTCTCATATGTGTTTTCAAGCTTTCATAAAAATAAAATATATGCGTGTGTGAATACATTCTGCGATGGGTCGTTTGTTACGCACTAGATACATTAGATTACATGTGTGTCGGACAGACGCATAGCATATAAAACACATAATTACGTGAATAAAAGATCCATCTAGGAATAAACATGAGCATATGAAAGTACATTTTCCAAGCATAGTTTGCATGTGTGTGTGTGCTTTTAAGCTTGTTAAAAATATAAAAATGTATGGATCGCATGTTGTGCAACTGATACATTAGATCACATGTGTATTAGACATTTGTATAACATATAAAAACATCATCACATGTAAAAGATCCATCCAAAATGGGTATGCATATATATATATCGGGTGGTGCACTAAGGCGCTCAAAAATAAATGTATGTGTCTCAAGTGTTCTCCGTACATCTGAGACATATGTCTCTCAAAAATAACAACAGTGGAAACAAAACCTAGGCGACTACTGTGGTGGGTCATGCTCTCTGTAGACCGCCGCCGCTCGTGCCACCCGCCTCAATAAGCGGTGCATCCTGGGTTCCACACCCACTGTATGAACCTGTGCAGCTAAAGGAACCTCCTCGATCCCTTGGTAATCAGGGATCCCTGCTAGCAACCCCTCCAGGTTGCGGATCACCGTCTCCGCCTGGTCACCTCCCGCGGGAGCCAAAGCCAAGGCGCCAGCACCCTGATCTGCCCTCCGTGCCTCTGGAGCTAGGCCGAGGGGTCTCGCAGGTCCAACATCTGCACAGCAAGAGCATATATATTAAGGCATGTACATCAAAAATACAAAAACATCATATAAACGAAAATGAAAAATCAAGTGTCATACCTCCGTCGTCCCACTGCTCTCCAGCAGGCAGCGGCATATCCGGATCTCCTCGGAGGTCGACACCGGCATACGGCCAGTCCTCGACAAAGATGACCTGGCACTCCAACCACTCCTTGAAACAAAGGCCCCAGGACACCGATCATCCACCACCTCCGCGAGGCATGACTCGAGACCACTTGGTGGCCCTCGTCTCCCGCGCATTGCGTGGCAGTCTAGCACCATAGTCTGCAGCTGGAGGGCTGGCACCTGCTCGAACATCAGTGGGAGCAGAAGAGAACCATAACCAAACTGTTTCGACTCTCCGCGTCGACAGTTGTTCAATTGCCTCTTCATGCTGTTCGTCACAGCCGCCGCCCAGTTAAAGATCATGGGCTCCAAGCAATCAAGAGCGAGTAAGAGATTGGCCTTTGAGGCCTCATGGTTCGCCAGGCTCCCTGCTGCCCGCGTGACCAGGAAAAGGATGGTACGAAGAACTATGTCGGCACGCTCACCGACACCCACCGATGGGATACTGCATTTCCCACTCCGCATCTTAACCGCCTGTGGGCAGACACGAGCCATCAATCGGTCTAGCATCTCGCCGCTAGGGCGCTGCCCCTCCAGAATGGGCACCGGACCTCGGCGAGACAACCCAGTCAAAAAATATATGTCAGTAGAGTCGAACTCAATGTCTCAACCCCGGATGGTGAATTTTCCATCCACTGGGTTCCACGCCCTGATCAGCAACTCCAGCAGGTCTGGCTGGGCTCTCAGTCTCGGAGTAAGAAAGAATTTGAGCAAACCGCATGCTCGCATGGCATTACGGCACCCCGCATCAGCAAAAGCGGCAACATCCTCGTTGTCGTGGTCCCTCTCCTGCCAAGTAAAAGCCATTGTGCCTTGCAAAAGCACCCAAAGCTCATTTAGAAACTTGCATGGTGAAAAAAGCATTTAAATTTTAAAAATTGATATGCCTCAGCGCCAGCGCGACTGTTTCTAAAACAGTCGCGCTGGAAATGGCCGCCCCGTGTATTTTTCACTGGGCCAGCATGGAAGGACACGGGTTTTCCGCGCTGACCCAGAACAGGCTACGTGTTGGAAAACCCGGTCAGCGCAGACCCGATAGGGAAACCCGCGCTGACCGAAAGCGTTCCAACGAGCAAAGATTTTGGCCAAATGGCCAAATCTTATGGTCAAATTAGGTAAAAATATAATCAAAATGCAAGGCAGGGCAAGAGGAACCTACCTGGAACAAGCAGTTGGGAAATCAGCGTCCAGATGAGGGAGAATCAGCTCCATCAACTTTGTAGTAATTTCACGTCCTTCAGAGCTCCAATGGTAAAATGGTAAAAATGGTTTTACAAACCTCCTATTTATAGTAAAATTTCCAAATTTGGTCAAATTTCGTTGTAAATGTGGGTTTTTTACTATAATTTTTCCGTAAACTCATCTAGATGTGTTAAATTATGTCTTAGTGCATATTCTATTATGGTTTTCCGACGTGTCAAACGGGTTTTATGCGGGTATTTGTCATGTGCAGGTCCTCGGAACCAACATGGTCGCGGTGGATTTTTATACACTTGATCGCCAAAAATGTCGTCATTAAGCCCTTTTCCGACACAAAACAAGAAAAGATTGCCGAGCCTCCTCTCGGCTCGTCTAAAAGGAATAAGAGGCGGTCGCTTTTAAAGCTCTTTTCCGACCGTTTAAACCAAAAAGATTGCCAGGTGTTTGTCGTTTCACACTCGTTATTGGTTCCAAAACGACGTGCTTCTGACTGCTTTTTTACTTTTTCGGGTTGAAGCCACTACTTATGAAAAGCACTCCTCGGTCGTAATGATCGGGCGGTTCTTTCGAGCATCATTTTATACTTTTTCGGGCTCGAGAGACACAACTGTACGAAAAAGCACCTCCTTGGAGTTTCCTTTTCAGCTGTCTTTTCAAACTCTCTAAATATGAAAAGGCGCCGAGCTCCTCCCTTGTCAGGCTCGTTAAAACTGAATGACATCGGGCTTCGTCGAAATGACGCTCTCCAAGCATATGCTATCCCCGTCAAGCTTGTCATCCAAAAATAATCGGGGTACTCGCCAGAAATGGCGGGGGAAATAAAGGAACCGTAATCATCATCATCAGCAATATGTCGCTCTTGAACATGGCACTGTTTGCATTCGTGTCTGGGTGGGGACATCTCATCTCGCTTCACTTTCGCCTCCGTGGGTTTGGGTTATCCTATTTGGCCACTCATCTGCTCATTGTCCTTTCGTTACGACCTCTGATCATGTGACCCCCAAATACTGCCGAATCCGTCATTGTGCCGCCGATATGTTCAAGAGAAGTTGACCTCTGCAAGTATAACCTCCCTCTGATATTTCACCCAAAACAAAACTTGTCTCTGCCGGTCTCGCGTCGATGATGTGGGAAACATTATGGCCCACCTTCGATAAAGATCACTTCCTGTCGACTTCAGCTCATTATCCAGGAGTGACCTAGAGACTCCCTTCAGGTACCTTTGGGCCTGCATGCCTTAACGGCAGGTTCTTCATGTTTGACGCGAGGTTTTCATCATTGACCTCCGATCGAATGACTCCGCGGGTGTTCGACACCGGCTCATTCATTCACATGCCGTGGATTGTACCTATAGTACCTTGAGGACCATCGTCATCATTGGTGGCCCCTCTCGCGTCTGTTAACAGCTTCCATCATTGGCTGGTAATCAGACGATGTTCAAACATGTTCGACTTCGACTCCTATATTCACATGTTTGAACTTGTACTTTGTTCGGGTTCGGATGGAGTGCAAGACCCTGGTTCCAGTCCATTATGAACCAGGTTGCAATTTTGTGGGACATCATTACATGACTCATTGATGGATGGCTGCGACCGTACCTGAGTCCTCTTGATGGATGGCTGCGACCATACCTCTTATCATTATGGTCGTCTCAGCTGGGTGGCTGTGTCCACGCCACAGACCTTTTTCTATATGTCTTTTGGATGGCTGCGCCCATGCCTAGATTACATGTAATTGAAATATCAGTTGTATCCGCCTACAGGTTCTCTTCGGTGGTGTTCCAGTCTAGCAGTCTTGTAAAGCATTTCACCCCTCCCACTCTCTCGGGCTTCATGCTTTAGGGGGCATCTGTTACACAGTAAAATGTCACTGCCATCATGTCAGTCTCCCCACTGTGTTGTGAAACCACATTCACCTATGCTCATGCTCCTCAAAATGGCTAAAAAACCCTCTTTGCCTAAGTTAAATGAATCATCGCGTCTGTTTATTAAATAACCGCGCTGACTGGCGGAGGATAATGTAGCTGCTGCGCTGCCAGTGCGGAAGCACACGTCTTTTCCGTGCTGGTCCCATTTTACGGACAGCGCACCCGCTGTTTGTCCCGTTGAGTGCTGACCAGAACTCCTCTGTAGTTGATCTGCGATGTCAGCGCGCCAACCCAATGTTTCACCCGCGCTGATCCTATTTAGGCGAGTTTGTTCTAACAACCAACCTTCCAGATGACTCCAGACTTGGTTGTTAGCATTGTTGAGGTCGCCATCCTTTCTCTGGCATGTCTGTTCGACAGACCATCCACTTATCTTGGGGGAAAGCTCATCCCTTACCTATTCATGGAGACTCCTTCTCTTTATAAGCCTCCTCCATTGCCCATGAGCAGCTAGTTTGGAACATATAGACTTTGATGGAGGAATTCTTGGTGCATTAGTGCTGCTCTTTGTAGGCATTTTGTGTGTTGTGTGAGGATTGCTTTTGAGCTTGAGGAAGGTCATGAGTTTGTTGCCCTGTATGTGAGAGAGAGACCTCTTTGACTTGGGAGATCTACTTCAAAGGTGAATGCTTGGAAGACATGCTGGCTGGACCCTCTAGAGGAAGACTCAGCGTCAGGACTTCGGTTGTACCTTACTCTATTTTCTGATTAATAAAGATAGATGACTACTCTTATGGTTCCATTTCCATTTGTCCTATGAATGATTAATGTAAAATGTATCCTTCCTGACTGATACATAGTTGTTGTTAGTAGATTTTACGCTCTTGTTTGCCCTCTCTTTGCCTGTGCAGGTGTTCGTCCGCGGGGATAGTGGAGAATTGTGATCGGCTGGAGCGAAGGAGCGAAAGGATCATCTCTTCGATAAACATAGCGTTGGAATCCAAGTAGGTTTCTCTTACCCTCTTGTTAACTACAACTAGGAACCTGCAGTATAGCATTGTTTGATTGTTGCTAGACCCCTGTTGGGCTAGTAGGGATCGCCTCTATCCGTAGAGGGGATTTACCTCTCCAACAAGAAGAGTTGATTTTAGTAAGATTGGAGGTGAATTAAGGTCCATATAGTTACCCAATGATGAGGCTCATCAAGTTACATGCTAAAAATATCAAGTTGTAGATTATTTATACAATGGGGGAGTGCAAACAAAACTCCTAGAAAATGCTAAAGATAAGTCTAGAATAAAATGAAATGAAGTAAAAAGGATACAATAATATGATAGCCTCGTATACATGAATATAAATTTAATTTAGAAGGCTAAGTTAATAAGTATAGGGTTGGAGGTTGATGATGTCAATATTGCCCAAGTCTGATCAACATTTCTTCAGATAAGAACTACTATTTGGATCCATTATCACATATGAACAAACCAACAAGTCTATATCAAATTATTAATGTTTCAATTATATTTATGGATGATTCTTACAGTATAAGTGGATAAATTACAAATAGAATTCCCTTCTCATTGTGTTCCTGACCTATGGTACAATATATTAGCTATGATTTGGAGAAAACTTCCGACATCAAAAATATGTAGCAATTAGCACTAGTAATCCCCCAAATAGGATTATTTTGGAATGTAACTTTCAGATTCTAGTTGCTATATGATTCTTGTGTTGGAATTATGATACATATGTTATACTTGATGGCAACCCACTCATCTCAGATGATAAATTATAGTGCAGCAAAGTTATTTTCTAGTTCACAAACTTTCACGCAGAGAAACGTTCACGCACTTTCATGCAGAAAAAAGTTCCTTTCATGAAGAGAAAATTTTACGCACTTTCATGCAGAGAAAAGTTCCTTTCATGAAAAGAAAAGTTCACGCACTTTCATGCAGAGAAAAGTGCATGCACATGGGAAATCTTATGGTTGGTTCATGGTATTAGTTCGACAGTTTTTTATCCTATGGTTTTGGTCTGTGGTATTGCATCCAAAATTGTTGATCCCAAGTATTGGGTCCATGGTATTGAATTGTTATGGTTTTTGGTCCGTGGTATTGTGAAAGGCCTAAGGCTACAAAAGAGGAAGGAGATCATTTGGCAAGGAATCTTCTGAATTACTGAACATCTGATAAAGTGCTAGATCTAGAATACTGTGATGGGTTATGGTGCAGATCTGGATCTGAATGAAGAAGGAGCCTGAGCGCAAGGAGAAGGATAAGATCTATTGATGGGTCAAAATCTTAAGGCTGGAATAGTGGTATCTCTATATGATTTTGAACTGTGATCTGTGATGCACGCTTGATTTATAAATCTGATAATCTGGGTTAACTAATATCTGAATGTTTGAAAGAATGAATTTATAGATCTATACGCAGGTCGGTATTGACACAGAAGCATATGAACACAAGTTTCTAAATAGTGAAGTAGCATACATCTCTTTATTTATATTCTAGTTGCTTCTGTTTATTGCTATAGTTTTCTGGGTTTAGAAGTGGGGTGTGATTACTGTTATTATGATCTGGGTACAGTCATCAGAAAAGTGTTTATTTTGATTTAGTTTGTGCACAAGGAAGTTGGTTGACTGCAGATCTATTTGATACTTGGTGGATCGGGTTGGAATGTTTATCATTATCTGTTTTGATAGACTAGATCTGAATTATTGACGTATGTTTATGTATGGTATGATTTGGGTATGACAAATGTATGGAATAGTTACAAGTTATAAGGAAATATTTGCAGGTTGGTTTTGGTGAAAGTATTGTTTCAGTATTGGGTGATTGTGTGCCTCAATGATATAGATGGGTCTAGTAGGAAAATTGGATGAAACGTGGCCTTTTAGATTATGGTGTTGTGCTTCAGTGTATCCAGTCTGAAAATTGATGAAACATGGTACCTAGAGGAAGAAAGAGAATGTTGTAGCCTTCGGTAGGTCGGCACCTGCGTATTAGTATCTCAACTAGTACAAGAACTAAGGGGGTTGTAGCTCCCTTCCAGGAGAAGCTGGAAAACGACAGAGGGTTGTAACTCTCTGCAGGTAGCATCCTTTGTACTAGTAAAGGACTGCACCAGTACAAAATCATTGTAAAAAGAAGTTTCTAATTCAAAAGGTAGAGACATATTGCAGCAGGTGGTTTTCACCCACATTGGGTTTCCACCTTATATCTTATGTTTTTGTGTGTGATTGTCTTCTGCTCTATTTTTCTGTTCCTAGTTACTGTTTATATGATCTTGATGCACGGATTAATGTTCAAAATCTGTAGAATATTTTAAATTATAAGTCTATATGATATACGCGGGTTTCCTTATCTGTAGTTGCATATTTACAAGGTTTTATCTAACTAAAGTAGCGTATATGTTCTGGGTTTGAAAAAGAAAATAATTGACCAGATAATATTGATTCACCCCCCCCCCCCCCTCTCTCAGTATTATTTCCAACATCTTGAATGGAAAATCCACACTAAATTCCAACACCAAACGTCCAATTTTAGGGAACACCTGTGGCTATCCTCAATCACTCAAACTCAAAGCATCAGTGATCATTATAATGAAAATATAAAATAACAATATTTTTGCTCTGTTTTGCATATTTACATGCAAAGCACCAATAGTTTTCCCATATTTACCATACTTGTAATTTCCAAGCTATAAAAAATTGATTGATCATTTACAACAAATACTTGATTCAATACAAATGAGAATTTAACATATTACAACAATACAACCAATGTTTTATCCTCAATTAGTACAAACTAGTTAACACAAAAACTTCAAGAAAGAGCAACAAATAGAAATATCAAATCCATCGATTAATAATCATTCAAAAAAGGATAAGTTTTTGGTTGAAGCTTGATAAATAACTATAAGTATTGACAAACCACTACAACTAGTGATATTTTTCAAAGAGAAATACTACCTATAGAACTCCTCTTCCAAATTCTTTGTTTTATCCATGAAGCTTTATGTTACCCTCAAAACATAATTTGTACTCAATCTTTTATGTTTCTGAAGCTATCCAAAGGCCTTTCCATATGAAGCAGTGAATTTCATTGATTTTCATAAAATGCGTCTGATATTGAAAAATTATAGTTTGACCATGTGATAGACAATTCAAGCAAGTAAAAAATTGTGTACAATATTTCTTAAAAGACTTCATGTTAAAAGGAAAACTTGCATATTTCAGATAGAAAAATCAACTTGATAGAGATGGTCAATATTACAAAATGATAGACTGGATATACAACTATAGTTAGAACTAAAAAATTCCTAATTGAAGTAAATTTGATTGATTATTCTAAGTGAATCTAGCTAGATACATACAAGTTTTCGTTTTCAGTTTTCTTTCCCATATCTTTATTAGAGGTGGAAGCTAACTTGCATGCATCTCGCAAGGCTATTTTAGAAAGATTATATGTTGCATTATCATATTCCACATGTGTTTTTCCATGAACAGTCACATCATATATTGGAGGAATTAGTTGCTACATCAGCTAAGTTGTCAGTTTTAACCGTCTCTTTACTTGAGGTATTGATCCTTCCCGTTCTTCTTGATTATCAATCTCATATTTCTCCTATAGCCAACATAGGAATAATTTGGGTTCAGGAAGAATAAATATATGCATATGAAGACCTTAAATATAACCAGACCTTTTTTGTGAAGCGGTTTGTTGCAGATGCCCATGCCAACACAACATCATTGAAAATAAATGGTCAACAATAATCACAAATTTTTCCCCTAGCATAAGCATTGGCTTAGTCTTCATAAAGAAATATAAACCATTTCAAACTACAAGGAATAAAAAAGATGAGCACCATTAATATAAATTCACAAATAACTAACAACAAAAAGAGAAGTGAATTTCCTAGGTAGTAGCTCAAAACCTTGTAGTGGGAAGATGCCCTCAATCTTGAGTAATATCTACATGCCAGAGAATAAGTTGTGACACTTGTTTCTTACGTTTACTAGGAAGAATTGCAACTGGAGCTCCAATGATTACTTTAAATAAATAGTATTGGTGTTTATATGAAATCTGTCCCTCCATCATTAGAAATTACACAGTTGTTGGGGTTCACAGAGTTACTACAGATTCAGCATCTTTCATGTTTAACTGCCCAGTGTGGCTGGTAATTATTGGTGCTAATTTTGAGCCATGGAACAAATGCTCAAGATTTCTCCCCAAAGGAATCTGTTAAGAGTTTAGATTTCCAGACCTTCCAGATTCACCTAATCTCTTATACATGACAACAACTTGCAAGGTTAAGAGTCTCTCACTAGTATAAGGCCAAAAATACATTAATCTGGAATTCAAAATTTGTTTATTGAAATTATTTATATCACCCACTCCTGAAGACAACTAAAGATTTTTTATAATTGATTTGACTAAGATTCAAGTTGAGCGAGTGAGAGAGCCCTGCGTCTTATTTTCCCTTTCTATAGCATAATTTAAGGAAGAAAGTGTAGATGGTTTTGTTCAATGGAAACTTAGTATTATTTTCCTTGCAACATCTACATCCCGTGAGCCTTGAATTTGATGAGTGGTGATCATGTTACCCTGCATGTTGGTATTTCTTTGGGTGACTACACGTGGAACTGTTGATTGAGGAATTAATATAATTTTTCTAGTGGCATTTGGGTGTTGAATATATTCTAACTGAGTTGAAGGATGAATATCAGAGGCTGCGAATTATAGAGGTTTGTCCATATTTACCACAATTCAGTCTTACACATGTTAGTGATTATCTTGCAAGATTTGTACTTCAGTTGTGGTAGCATCACCTAAATTTTATAAATAATCTTGATGAGTTGCTAAAGCTACACGCTTATGGGCACTTTATCCTTTTGATGGATGGGTCTGCCTATCCAATATTACAATTGTAGTTTTCATCGATGCACTTGTTTGTAAAGATCAAGTTTGAATCCTTTGCAATAGTTGGGTTGGTGAATAAGCTATTGAGTTAGATAATAGTTTGTCTACTCTTTAAGTTCATCAATTTTAGCTTGTCTTTCAACATGAAATTTGTCAAGAGTCTTTTGGTCCTTGCACTCATCTATGATAATTATAAAAGAAATTTCACTATAGTCAATAGGAAAAAAAAACATTAAATAACTTCTAACATGTAGTCAACTTAAGGATTTTAAAATTGCTTGTTTCATAGTTGCAACTCACAATAGCATGTTAGCCCATCAAACAATTATATGTAAATAAGCTCCATCAATTGTCCACCAAAAAACTAAATGTAATGGTGGGTAGAGAAGGAAAAAAAGAACAAATATATTAATGTCATTGAATGACTAAAAGAGTTAATGGGAGAAGAAGTGACAAAAATTGTAGCAAGGGATTGTGTAAGGCATCTCTAATCAGAAATCCTATATGCTATGTCCTAATCAAAGAGAAATTTAATAATAACTCATGTCAAAGTCATAAACATGCCATTCATAAGTAGATTGACCCAAGCTAACTAATCCTGAAGAAGCAGTAGTGATCCAGACACTCATGGCACACATTTGGATAATTTGTACACAGATCATTCACAAGAGTTAGGGACAAAAAAAATTCAGATAATTCAAGTAGATTGGTATGAGTTTGGATCTTGAACATTGGGAGCCCAACTCAAAATCTTCCTAGCTTATTTTTAGAGTCTAACCCATCCACACATGCCCTCATTTAGACAATTTGGATCACAGAACATCTACAACAATTAGGGATAAATCAAACTTCGAACACATTTTGGACGGATTCAAGAAGATTACTATGAGTTTGGATCTTAAACATTGGGAGCCCACATCAGGCCCTTCCTAGCATATCTTTAGAGTTTGACCCACCCATGAAAAAAATTCTTCTTATAGAAATTCCAATTGTTGAATACAAAGACCAAGACCCTTGTCCTATTAGCTACTCTAAGGCCAAGACACTAGTTCTCTTTATGCTCTTTTCTTCTTCTTGAATCCTCTTCTACTTTGACCTTCTTAGCACTGATATTATCTCCTCAATGAACTGTAGATACACTAGAGATAGAACCGAAACACATCAATGTAATGTCACCAAAATGTGATCATTGTAGCAACACTGAAACACTATGATAGATCTTCGAACTATACCTCCTTCATAGCACCAAAATATAATCTCTATGCCTTAGACTGAATTGTCTGCCTCGATTGTAGTATTGAGACTGAACTTGTATCTTTACTAGTCACTATAACTGTGATCCAAATAAGAGAGATCCAAACTTCTTTCTGTTCCTTGTCACTGCAACTGTGTCCAACCCTAAATCTCTTTGTTACTCCTTCATCCATATATAAGTTCCTTTGACATATGAACTTTACAAGTATCTGAACTTACTGACTGTAATCCTATTCAAACTTTAAAGAGATATCTAAATTTCTGAATGTGGAAATATGAGGGTCATACTTTCATATATATAGTTGTTTTCATATATAAATAAGCTGACATGATCTATTGAGTGGGTGTGTCTTCAAAATAAGTGAGCCAACATGAGTTTCTACTTCATCTTGAGGCCAACTAGAAGAGGAGAAACATGTGCTTGTCTTGGAGGGAAATTAGACAATCCTATAGAATTAAATACATTTGTAACATGCCCAAGAAAGGCTCTCCATACATGAAATTGAATCTTTGACTTTTATGACAAATCCTAAAAGCTCTTAATGGCAATCATTTAAAAATAAAATCCCTTGCTCATGAAAACCATGAAGCAAGCATAATGATGATTTTAATTTTATTCTTTACATCATTTAAAAAAATCACAATTACATGTCATTATGAACACTGAACCTAGTTACACTTTTCAACATATGATCTAACCTTACAATTTTTATATCAGAACTCAAATTTGTATGGAAATCCTTCCACAAATCAAAAGAGATGTCATACAATCCCTATTAGTCAAGTAACCCAGCAATGTAAGATATATGCCAATGAGAAGGTATAACTATATATTTCTTATTATGTCCCTATTAGGTGTTTATATCACTGATGTAGGTGATATATCATACCTACACAATCCTCCAAAATTCACTACAACCCCTTAAACAAGAGTCACTGTAAATTAGATTTATTTCTTTATGAACTATAGAGACTCTAGAAGCCATTTCTACCATAGCTATATTAATGGTCAGATTTAATGATGAATATATCATAATTTTAATTTAACATAACAATCCTTCAAAAATCGTAAGGGAATTCAAGCAATGTAAGCCAAGTAATGCAAATGATAAAGCTAGTCTGTCGTCAAGGAAAAGCGAAGAGATTTATGCAAATTATGATTTTAAGAATACCATTGTAGACTGAAATCAAACCTCTACAAACTTATATCCGATCCTAGAAGTAGTATATCAGACCTCCCATAATCACAAGAAAGTTAGAAGATTAAGCCATGAAAGGCATCACCAACATGCTAGGAATACTTCAAATCAAAAATTCAAAGCTTATGCATTAAAAACAATGTAAATATGCCACTACAAATCACTGCAAGGAAAGATCAAACTGCTCCAAGCTTGTATCAGAGTTCTACAATGATACTATTCATCAATTTTAGCTTGTATTTAAACATGCAATTTATCAAGAGTATTTTGGTCCTTGCGCTCACCTATGACAATTATAAAATAAATTTCACTATAGTCAATGGGAAAAAAAACATTAAATAATTTCTAACATGTAATCAACTTAAGGCTTTTAAAATTTCTTGTTTCATAGTGGAAATGCACAATAGCATGTTAGCCCATTAGATACATGTATATAAATAAGATCCATCAATTGTCCACCAAAAAAATAAATGAAATGGAGGGTAGAGAAGGAAAAAAAGAACAAATATATGAATGTCATTAAATGACTAAAAGAGTTAATGGGAGAAGATGTGATAGAATCTGTAGAAAGGGATAGTGTAAGGCATCTCTAATCAGAAAACCTATAGGATATGTCCTAATCAAATAGAAATTTAATGATAACTCATATAAAATTCCTCAACAAGCCATTCGGAAGTAGATTGACCCAAGCCAACTAATATTGAAGAATGTAGTGATCTAGACACTCATGGCACACATTTGGATAATTTGTACACAGATCATTAACAACAATTATGGACAAAAGAGGTTCAGATGATTCAAGTGGATTGGTATGATTTTTGATCTTGAATGTTGGGAGCCCAACTTAGGCCATTTCTAGCTTATTTTTTGAGTCTGGCCCATCCATGCATACCCTCATTTAGATAATTTGGATCACAGATCATTTACAACAATTAGGGGTAAATCAAACTTCGAACAAGTTTGGATGGATTCAAGCATATTAGTATGAGTTTGGATCTTAAACATTGGGAGCCCAACTCAGGCCCTTCCTAGCATTTTTTTTTGAGTTTGACCCACCCATGCATAAAATTATTTTTATAGAAATTCCAATTGATGAATACCAAGACCAAGACCCTTTTCCTATTAGCCACTCCAAGACTAAGACACTAGTTCTCTTTCTGTTGTTTTCTTCTTCTTGACTCCTCTTCTACTTTGACCTTCTTACCACTGAGATTATCTCCTCAACAAACTTTAGATACACTAGAGATAGAACCGAAACACATCAATGTGATCTCACCAAAATGTGATCACTATAGCAGCACTTAAACACTCTGATAGATTTCAGAATTGTAGCTCCTTCGTAGAACTGAACTATAATCTCTATGCCTTAGACCAAACTGTGTGCTTTTGCAATAGTATTGAGACCGAACTTGTATCTTTACTACTCACTATAATTGTGATCCGAATCAGAGAGATCCAAACTTCTTTCTGTTCCTTGTCACTGCAATTGTGTCCAATCCTAAAGCTTTTCACTCCTCCTTCATCCCTATTAGAGTCCCTTTGACATTTGAACATCAGAAGTATCCGAACTTACTGATTGTAATCCTATCCAAACCTAAGAGAGATATCCAAATTTATGACTATGGAAGTGTGAAGATCATACTTGCATATATATATAGTTGTTCATCTACATAAATAAGCCAACATGATCTATTGAGGGTATGTGTCTTCAAAATAATTGAGCTCACATCAGTTTCTACTTCATCTTGAGGTCGACTAGAAGAGGAGAAACATGTGCTTATCTTGGAGGGAAATTAGGCAATCCCATAGACTTAAATACATTTGCAACATTCCCAAGAAGGGCTCTCCATACATGACATTGACTCTTTGACTTTTATGACAAATCCTAGAGGCTCTCAATGGGAGCCATCTAAAAATAAAATCCCTTGCTCATGAAACCCATGAAACAAGCATGATGACAATTTTATTTTCTTCTTTACATCATTTACAAAAATCCCGATTACATGTCATTATGAAGACCAAAGCTAGTTATGATTTTCAACATATGATCAAACCTTACAGTGTTTATATTAGACCTCAAATTGGTATGGCAATCCTTCCACAAATCACAAGATATGTCATACAAATCCCTATTAGTGAAGTAAACCAACAATGCAAGATATATGTTAATGCGAAGGTATGATTGTAAATTGCTTATTATGTCCCTGTTAGGTGTTTATATCACTATTTTATGTGATATATCATACCTAAACATTCCTCCAAAATTCACTGCAATCCTTCAAACAAGAGTCCCTATGAATTAGATTTATTTCTTTATGAAATTTAGAGACTCTAGAAATCAATTTTTATCACTGGTATATAATGATCAGATTTAATGATGCATATATCATACTTCTAATTTAACATAAATTCCTTCAAAAATTGTAAGGAAACCTAAGAAATGCAAGCCCAATAATGAAAATCATAAAGATAGGCTATCCTCAAGGCAAAGGTAAGAGATTTATGCGAATTATGATTTTAAGAACACCACTATAGAGTGAAATCAAACCTCTTCAAACTTATGTCAGATCCTAGAGCAATATACCAGACCTCCCAGAATCACAAGCAAGTTAGAAAATCAAGGAACAAAAGGCATCACCAAGATGTTAGGAATACTGCCAATAAAATAATCTAAGCTTATGCACTAGAAACAATGTAAAGAGGCCACTGCACAAACACTACAAGGAAATATCAAAATGTTGCAAGATTGTAACAGAGTTCTACAATGATAATGTTAGTCTTTTAATAGACTCAATCAGTCATCAAAATTATGTAAGGTGACAACCAAACATTTGTGATAATTCTTGGTGTTATTTAGGATGATTATGATGTAATTATACCACTATATGATCAACTTCAAATCTGATCCATGATTATGACAGTCATACAGTGAGTTGTTTTAGCTACAAAAAAGGAAAAATCAATTAGCAATAGATGATTAGGGAAGAGAACCAAACCCTCAAGGCCCTATAGCAATGCTTGGCCTAAATGCTTCAAACCTCTTCCTTTTCACTAGAAAATATTACTAAAAACCCTTACAGAAATTTCATTTAGGCTTGCAAAAACAAAGTTGGATCAAAGTATAACATTTATAATAATGATAACCTCCTCAAAATCTTTGCGGCTAAGCATAATAAGGAAAAAGAGGGCAGCGTCTAGGCCAATTTAGACTCTTTAGGGATGTGGCTGCCTAATCAGTCCAGATCTAGCCTTTAGACAAGTACAACCCTCTAGAAATGAAACAAAAATGGCTAACATCCTTCAGGAAATTTAGCCTCAAACCCTAGATGTCTAGGGTTTCTGAGGTCGCCAATACAAATTTCTTCCATGATCCTTGTAATATTTCACTTGTACAAATGAAGAGAAAAATTTACAAATACAAAATTAATAAAAAATGAAGCCCAATTCAAAGGCCCCACTAGTGAATGGTCATGAGTGCAAATGGCAGGCAGGCTAGGTTTTTATGTTATGCTTAACTGTCATAAAACCAAAGTATAATAAATAATATAATAACCAACAAAAATATTACTTAAGAAGCAACATAGGAGCTGAATCCAAGAGTGGAAGAAGAAAGGGAGTCTTTGGGAAGGTAAGATAGGAGTCATTCAATCTACCTTGGAGGAGGAGCATTGCACACTAAAAAGGAGCGCCCTGAGCTCTAGGGGCGTTGGGACCACTTGGCATGCCTTAAGAGGACAGGTACTTGACTTGAGGATGCTAGGGTTGAGGGTGAATTTCTTAGAGTTGTATGTAGGCTTGGAACACATATGTTGACAAGGAGCACTGGAGAAATGAATACTTGTATTGGAGAGAAATAAGCCTTGAAATGAGGGGCACTTGACACTTGGAGCCTATGCTTGAGGGTACACCACATGAGGAGCCTTAATTTCACACATGTACAACTTGAAGTAATAGTGTTGGGCTTGGAGACCTTATCTTAAGGAAATTATTAGGTCTCTTATGTACTTGTTACCCACCACTAGTAGGTGACAACCCTTTTCTAACAACCCTTTGCCAACAACGTAATAGCTTTTAGATGCAACTTTTCTCCGCCACTTGGGCCAACCATTGTGTACCCTTGTTCATCTGTCAGGATCTTATGTTTGAAGGTGGGCCATCCAATCCCAAGGTTATGATTTTTCATCACGTAATTAGGTGATTATGCTTGTTTTTCTTGGGTACATTTATGAAGATATAAACATTAGTTGTAGTATTCATGTAGTAAGCATGCAAGAGTTCATTACATGATTTGTATCTTGAAGATGGACTTGTCTTACATAAGGGAGAATGGCATTATGATTTATGTGAGGAAAAACTTAAAGGAAATTTGAAGGACTCAGGATTTGTGGAAAAGAAATTGTAGAAAGACCTAGAGCATTTTGCTTGGAGAGCTTGTGTGAGGCAAGCTTGGTGAAATAAAAAGGATGAACATGTTAGTATTGATGCTAGATTTTTATGGAGTCTTTGGTGTGACTAGATAACTTGGTGGGATATCTTGCTAGGCATTTGTATTGTCGGTTAGGGTTTTTTATTAATGGTGGATGTCCTAGCTAGGGTTTGGAAGAACTTGAGAGTCCTAGCTTGTGATAAGTTTGAAGAACTATCATGTACTTTGTGATAAGTTTTCCATATGCACATCAACCATAATTCTTATGCACACTTTGCTGCCTAGACTAAAAAAATTGTGTACTTGAAGATCTCATTTTCAACGTATTTCCCATGGTGAAAAAATATTTTGTAATGTTGTTTGGCATATTGATATATCATAAACAATTAACATATTTTTTTGAGTCATTAAACAAGCATATGGAAGCGTAGAGGGAAAAATTGTTTGTAACAAACATGTTAGTAAGTTATTTTCAGATCTGTTATATCTTTGAGGAATGTGCCCCATGGGACCGAAACATAACTCCCTTGAAGTTTGTATGGTGTTTATTTTCTTGGGCTTCATTACGTATTTGGTTGAACATAAATGAAATATATATAATGTTATATTGTATGTTTCAAAAATTCAGACTCAACACTAAGTCTGAAACTTCACAGAAAATTGATCTAAGAAACCTCAAGGTTGACCCTTGAGGTGAAATTTTTGAAATTGCATTGATCAAATATTTCTCAAAATTTTCACAATAAATCACGATTCCTCACTCATGACTCATTAATATCATTAGTGTATGCTGAATCCTCCAGAATTCCCTCTAGATCAAAGTTTGCACTAGATGTGCTCCCCTCTTGAGGGGTGCCCCTCAAGGTCCAACACTTAACTCAACCACCTCCAATGGATTAAATGACCCCAATTCTATCTAATAGACATCATCCTCTAGGATTTACAAGGCTTATTAGTCCATCTAATATTATATCACTAGATAAATGATTTTAGGGTTTACAAGGCTTTGCTTTGAATATATGTTGAAATCCAAAAATATATCCACATTCTCTCCATGTGAGGTCTGATGGAATTGATTGAACCAAAAAACCTCCTCGAATGGGGTTATTCATTTAACTTGTAATATTGAAATATAATTTAAATAAAGTAATGATAAATATATCCATTAACTTTAGGAATTAACATCCAAGGTTCTCCCTCTTCTATACCTATAAAGATCTTATTGTTGTGCTAGCCTCACTCTAATGTGATGGAAACAATTCTATGTCCAAAATAATTAAATTAATTAAAATCAATAAAGTTGAAGTTAATCCTACCTTTCTAGATTGAGTTTCTTCCTCATGGTTAAGAGTGAGTTTAGGCTTAGTTGGTTGAAAGATTCTTTCCAACTAGTTAGGCTCCTAGATTACTGTTTGGCTGAGAGCTTTTTTCAACCATAGTATCCAAGATAGATGTACTATCTTGAGACAAACTTCCTCATGTATTTATTTGTACTATTATCATTATTTGTATAACAACATTGCATTATGAGAAGAATATTGAGGCCTTTTCTACCATTTCTATGTCTATAATTTTTTGTGGATTAATTTTGTTTTATTATTCTACATGGGGTATCGGAGTAAGATAAGAAGTTGGAGTTGTGGTGCTGGACCTATTAATTTAACTGCATTCAGAGAGCTAGATAGGAGGCTCGAGGACTGCAGCACGTGAATGTTTGCGTGGTGCTTCACTGCACAAATTCTCTGTGTAAAGTAGCACTTGGCTATAGATATCGGCCACGTGGTGCTTCACTGCACAAATTCTGTGTGTAAATTAGCAATTGGCTATAGATATCGGCCATAGGCCGTGTGGAGAAAAATATATTTTTTGAGGTTCCCGTCTTGTTGATCATTGTCGACTTCCTGCTCGGGATTTACACATTCTTAATCATGTAATTTCCTATCCTTCTACAATTCTCCGGCGGAAGCGCGCCATTGTCATAAATATAGAGCATATACACCATTATTACTTCAGATAAAGTGTTGCTGAATTCAAAGGATCATGTCATCGCTCCTTTCGCAGATGACCTTTTAGCGTCGGTTGCCTGTCGGCTGTTGCATGACGCGCAATGGGAAAGTGGAACAACAGATCCTGATATGGAAACAACCAACAACGCTAATCTAATAACACATCAATTTCCCAGAGCATCAGAATCAACAAATGTAAATGGTAGAGGTCTTCTGGAGACCCTTTTGCTCAAATGTGCCATTGTTGTAGTTGGATTATTTGGCATGAATATTCATTTCTAGGAATTGGTGATACGCCTCAACTTTTGGAGACTGTTATTGGTAGTATAGCCACATGTTTAGTTCCCTATATTACTGCATTTAAATCTAAATTGGAATTTGGTGACACGCGTGGATTTGCAGAGAACCATTATCTATTTTTTTTATAGAAGTATTACAGAGTTCAAGAGAAGAATGATTTTATCTTTTGAGTATTGTTGCTAGAATATTTGTCATTGTAGGGGTTCAGAATCTTTCTTCCATCCCAGGCCGAGAACCTGATCTTATGGTAGGGACTGAGCGCATAATATTGAATTCAAGATCCTTTTATTCCTGATGATGAGTTGCATTATGAATTGGGAGACTGAGTGCCTTCAATCTGGAGGAGGTCGTGAGTATTTTGGAAGGGCCAAGAGCTTCATTTTATCCAGACAAAGGATATAAACTAGGAAGGGTGAATTTGCAAGATCGATGCGCTAGGAAATGCAAATCAATTGCATTCTTTATTTGAATTTTCAGATCTGATTGAAGGACGCTGGAAAAAATGTGAGGCAGCCAGAGAGGAGAACGAGTCAAGTCGAGGCGCTGGGCAATGCAAATCAATTGCATTCTTTTCCAACTAAGCCAACCGTGCGGAAGAGCCGTCATATAGCCACCGCGGAGGAGCCTTCATCGTAAAAGTCTACAGCGTGGAATACTTGCCTGCGTGGAAGTCAAAGGCAAAAATTGCATAAGTCATTTTGTTTTGAACGCATGAAGTTTAGGTTTTGAAGATTTAAGTGGGCACATTTTTATATATTAGAATATGGTTGAAAAAAAAGGTATAAACGAATGGTTTGAAACTTTAAGTGGGAACATTTTTATATATTATAGTATATTAGTTCATGCTTGAAAAAATACACGAATATTTTTTAAAAGGTGTCAAAAAATTATTTCATGGGAAGTTTTAAAAGGAAGGTATGTAAAAGTGCTTTTAACATATTTTGGGGGCATGTGTTTCTTTTATTTTTTTTGGATTGATAAGTGAATGTTGAGAGTTTTGAAGTGATGGTGCGGAGTGATAAGTTGATTTTCTTTTGTAATTTTCGAGCGATAAGTGTTTTGTAAATTTGGAAAAATAAGGGAATATTTTTAATTCCAAAAGGTTGAGTTAATAGTTATTTAGTTTTTGAAGATAAGTTATTTCAAGAGTGGATTCTCATTACTTGAGAAGTCTTAATGGTGATGTTGTAAATATAAAATGTTGATGTGCTCATTGCTTAATAAAGACATCTTTTTGGTGGTGATTGTGTCCTAGATCCACCCAAAATTGAATAAGGGGATCTTAGGTACATCTTATGTAGTGATTGATTGTGCATGTTTTTGTGTCTAGTTTTGACACTACAAATATCTTATGTAAAACACAAGGAGTCTAAAGCAAGTGAATGAAACAAGCACATTAATCAAAGCACCTGAAATTAAGAAGCTACAACAAGCATTCAATCAAGCACAAACAATCACATGCATTTGCACAACTACAACACATAATCAAAGTTGGCAACATCAGCATTAAACATCAACAAGAAATTCAACATCATTCACTCAAGGCAAATCGAGTTAATGAAGCTGAAAACTCAAGCATTTCAAGGAAAAGTCTACATCAACACTCAACGAAATATAGTCATTGTATAACTTAAAAATAAATTTAGTTTTTGTAAGTCAACCTGTCATCAAAGTCAAATTGCGTTGAATTGTAAGGGTGCATTCTCAGTTGAACCCGACACCCAAGTTTTGAATTGATAGGGAATCAAGTAAACCAAGTGAATCCATTTTTTTTTTAACTGAGTCATTCAAATCATTGTAAGCGTTTCTCTTGGGTGTATTTCGATAGTATTCGACACCCTTCTTTTGATCAATCAAGAGCGTGAGTTCAAGAAAGTGCAAAGTTCACAACATCAAGCGAGCCTGGAACTGAGCGAGTTCAACTTTAACGAAAGCAAATATTCAAACAACAATCAAGCCTATTCATATCTACAACAAGCGAGTGTGAGTTAAAGCAAGCAAGCTCAAGCATTCAAGTGAGCGAGTTCTAAAAATCCAACAAGTATTAAAAGAAAGTGAGAGTGAGTTCCAACAAGTTCACATGGCGAAAAGAATTCAGTTGTTATAGATTCTTAACAATTTGATCCTCTCAACTGCTAAAGACATGGTGCAAATCAGCAAAGCAACTCTTGTTGATATTTTATTACTCTATTTTTTCCTTCTTTCTTTTTTATTTTTTTAATTACGTCGATGCCTCAACTGAACAAAATCGACCAAGTCATATTTTTCTAACTCATCCAATTGAAGGTGAATTGGTTGAATCAAATGCTACTCAAGCTCTGGAGTAGTTGGCATCTTAGTCGGAATGGTTTTGACCAAAAAAACCATCTGAACCTATCAAGCTAAGTTGACTCATCTGAGTCTAATAATATGGCTTTCACCATCCTTGTATATTTTAGTAACACAATTATAGAAATAGCAAAGGAAAGAAGTTCCATCGATAGGAGTATGGCCACCTCAATGTCAAGCCTATCACCCACAAGCAAGTTATAAATGACAGTATTTCCCTCCTAAATGGATTTCCTAAAGAAGATGAAGAAAATTCTATAATCTTCCCTCAAACTCTCAGCTTTTTTATAAAATGTAGGGATCCTTGGTGCTCATTCTAATTGACTATATTATATCTCTCTAGCAAAAATTTCTATGTTCCATGATGTCAATACAATCCATATATATTTAAACTATGGTCATGCAACAAAAAAGGGTAAGGTGCAAAACAGATGCATCATTCACAATGGAAGGAATGGAGGAGGGAAATCCATCCCCTAACATGATGGTTAGTGATCTTTCACTAAGCTTTGAGTGCTTTCAAACAACATTAGATTATCAATGCTATTGGCACCTAGTTGCAATTTCTTCAGCTTCAGATATTTACCATAAATAAGTCAACACCCAAACAACTAAATAGCCTAGAGGTCGTAGATATGAGGTAAGTTGGTAACTGTGTGTTTTTATTTCCTCTTCTATTCCTTGTGTCCTAAACATGAAATAATCCCAACAAAACATGTTGCTTTTATATGGTCAAAAATGTACATGTCACATGTCTATCTAGAGTTTTTATTTTGCTAGCTTGTTTATGAGGTTCTTAGTGCTTACCTAGTATATAGATTTAAATAATTTTTCCTTTTGTTGAGCTCAATATAAGTATTGAAGATAATTGAGTAAGAAGTGAATATTTTCCCACTATCAAGATTCAGTTGTTAAGGTATGTTAAAGTTAGAAGCTTCTTATTTGTATTATAATGATCTAGTTTACTTAAAACGGAAAAACAACCAAAAAATGTAACATCATAATACCTCCTCCATTTGTTAGGTCTGTTGTAAGGTTTGAAAGACTAAAATTCTAAGGTAGCTTTCCAAGTGATCTGATTGAGTCCCTTTGGTTGCTTCCTCCAATGTTTGGGACACCCTGTAATGTGCCAACTTCATTTGGATCTGTTGTGTCACTAGATAAGAATGGCACATCAAGGGGCATAATATTTGTATCGATGCCTAAAATATTAGTCGAATTGAAGGGGAAATGATTACTTAATGTGGCTAAAGATGGACTTAATGACATGAAAGTCATAGATGACACCGCTGCAAGGTGTTTACATAGTAGAATCTACTTCTATCGAACTGTTTGTAATATTACTGCATCAACAACCATTATATCTAGACCACTTCTTCAGTTGTAAAATGACCTCCCTATAAATTAAAACCTTTAAAAGAGCATTAACATTTCAATTTGAGAAACAAAAGGAAGAATATAAGTCTCACTTTGTTGTAGATCTCCTCTGATTTTACTGAAATTTTCCCTAAGCAGGAATTCCATTCACTATAGCTAGACTAGATAGTCCACATGACATGGAAACTAGTTGGGGATGTCGAGTTTCAAGAAGAAGGGGATGTGGCAAGACAGGGTACCCCATGGGTAGATGTTGGACTGCGCTACAAATAGGGTTAAAATGAGTAATGACAATTCAAACAATAAGATGCCAATAAAAGGGGTAACAAAACAACAAGATAGAATAGGTCAATAAGATTTACCAAGTGAAGGGTGCATGCCATTTTGCATAGGAACCAGAGGACTAGTTGGTGGCACTTGTAGTCTCATAAGATTATATTTTCATTCTAGCAAACGATTGAATAATATGATTTGTTTCTTTAACTTCAACCTTGTGTAATAAGCTTTAAATAAGTCACGGTTCTGTTCTTCTAACTTCTGCTACACTGAAATTTTATCTTTATCATACATCTTAGTCACATAATTGTCCATATAATGTCCCATTACACTTTTGGCCATGCTTCAAGGCAATGCTCGTTATTCAGTCATAATGGAAACATTAGGCACCAAACAAAGTGAAAGTAAAAATTATTGAAATTTCCTTGTCAAACTCATGGTAAACATTGCTTTAGACTGGTGTGTTATGATGCACACTTTTTGGTGTATCATCTTCATACTGGTGTGTAACATCCAAGGTTCTCCCTCTTCTATACCTATAGAGAGCTTATTGTTTTATTATTCTAATTTTCTCTTCCTTTTTTTTATTTTTTTTAATTACATTGATGCATTAGCTGAACAAACTCAACCAAGTAAGATTTTTTCTAACTCATCCATGTGAAGGTGACTCAACTGAATCAGATGGTGACTCAAGCTCTGTAGCAATAAGCATCTGAGTTGGATTGGTTTTGGGCCATTAGCTTCAGTCATATTAAGAACTTTTCTGATTTTTTAGCTTTAGTCTAATTTCAATTAGGTGCATGCACTCTAGTAAATAGGGTGCACGCTTGCATGCATCAAATCGTCTTCAATTGGGGCATTACTGTGCATGTGTCTAGTTTTATTGTACCTACTCTTCTCCTCAATCTATGAAGGAAAAGGTAAAGATATAGATTTATTCATTGAGTATTTAGTTCAACAACTAGCAATGAGTTTCTTTTCTATAGTAGATATTCATTTTCAGAAGTAATGAAAAGAAATGATAGGTTTTTCCAGTCAATTTACTATGTTTCCATTATATATTTATGTGTTTATAGATTCTAGCAATTATTACAGGGTTCATTTTTTAGTAGCTTTAATATTTTAGTTGTTTAGTTTAGTGTAGGAATTCTCTTAGAGTGCAGAATCTGTTTCCCATAGTTTGGAAAATATAAATGGTATCAGAGCACAGTTTTGAAATCTTCCAAATTCTAGGTATGGAGAGGCAAGTTATCTAGAGTAGAGAGTTGTCAGAGGGTTTCAGTGTGCAGTATGTCCAAGATTCAATGAATGAAAGATATGTGCCAATGTTCAGTTGTTAGAGGGTTTCAATGTGAAGTATGTCCAAAATTCAATGACTGAAAGATCTGTGCCAATGTTCAGCATATGCAACTGAGAGGAGTTTTGGGGTGTGAAACCCTAGTTGACCCAATTAGCCAAGAATGAATTTTTTTCAATGGAGCTGCAGTAATGGACATTCCCTATATGTAAGAGAGTCACTTCTTGGAGGCAATGTCCAACTTTAAGAACATCTGGAAATGGAATATCTATGGTATCATATGGAGAAGGAAGTTGCACTGCTTATAGATTACAAATATCTGGCAAGACAAAAAGAAGATAGTAGGTATGAAGGAAAAACTAATATTCATCATATCATTGGGAAAAAGACTGCCAAATGTATGTAAGATTCCTTAGGAACCATATATCAAAGTGTGAACATACCCAAGAAGATGCTCCTAAGGAACAAGCCCAACACTAATTGCATGAGAAAAACATATATAGTAGCAAGTTATCTCATGAAAGTATACAAGTTGAGGGATCTTATTGTTGCAGTGTGGCACACAATTGAGGATGATGAGCTAGTTCACATTTATCACCCAATTACAAGGACGATGATGTTGTACGATCTAATACCATAGTTTTGATCACTGGATTAGCAATGCATATATGTAAATATAATGAAAGGTTGAGTGTTAAACGATGTAATAACTATCACACACTTAGGGTTAATAATAATAAAATTACAACACATGCTGCAAATGGAGGACATAATATAGGGGGCTACCATTCCACAAGAGAGGAAAGAAAGGGGGCTTAGGGGGCTCAAAGGGGGGCAAAGAGAAATAATATTATTTTATTATAAGCCAAAGGGACCTACCTCATATTTTCCTAAACCATATCAAACTTGGATTTGGTGGGGAAGTGAGATACATGAGCTTATTGGGAAGACATGTGGTGAGTTGTGACCATGAAAATATAATCCAAGACTTGTGGTTTTTGTGGGGGAGTTTCTAATTATTCTTCCCAGAGGCTTCCTTATAGAAAGTCTTGATGGCCTCTTTGGCCATGTCCATGCCCTCATAAATGTATCCATTGGAGGTTTGTATCCATCCATTATCCTCAACAATTTCACAAGGGGCTCAGGCATGCTAACAACCTTGGTGATTTTATCCCATAACCTGTCTTTAAAAAGAGACACTTTGACAACAATTGCATCTAGTTTTGTGTTCCCTTTCCAAAATACCCATCCACGGCTAAACACCATCCATCTCAATGCTTCATACACATTTAGAAGGCCGAGGGAGAAAAAGTATGTCACAAATCATGTCACACTGGGGCAACTGAGCTCCCCCTCTATGAACTCTCTCATAAGCTTCAACACCCAAGCATGATTATAAATTTACTTTGTTTTTCATTTGCACTTGTGAACAATATCTTGCACCCACTCCAACTTTCACATGTCCTCCAAAAATGCAAGGGGTAGAATAGTAGGGTATTTTGGACATAGTAATTTTCCATCTGTCACATAATTTGTAGAATTTTCCATCATTACTTGGACAACATTTTTAACCCAAACTTCTTCCAAAATATCCATCAAGAATGAATATATCATATTTACATCTGTTTCATGTGACAATGCATCAATAGGTTTCAAAAGCGTGGTTATTTTAGGGAGAGACAGAAGAATATTGATGATTGTTCTACTCCTCTAATTTGTCGAACCATCTAATAATATTGAGGAGTTTCAGAGGCATTTTGTGAGTCTTAAGCAATTTTAAAGGAGTTTCATTGGAGTCTAGGGGAGTGGAGAGTATTACAGAAGAGTCTATGAGAGTAATTATTTTCAACATTGACTCAATGAGACTTTATTGATGATTGTAGTAGTTGACAGGTACTTCTCCATTGCCTAGATGTCAAGCATGTGAATAGTCATCAAAAGTATCCTTAGGATACTTCCTCAATTTATTCAATAAATTGATTTTTTGATTTAGCTTAAGTCTCACTTAAGACAAACACATAATTGGCATCTGAGTTGGACTAGTTTTGGCCAAAAACACCATCTAAATTTGCCAAGCTAAGTTGACTCATCCAAGTCTAATAATATGGCTTTCACCATCCTTGTATATTTTAGCAACACAATCATATCAATAGCAAGGGAAGGAAGTTATATCCATAGGAGTATGGCCACCTCAATGTCAAGGCTATCACCCACAAGTAAGTTATAAATGACATTATTTCCCTCAAAAATGGATTTCATAAAGAAGATGAAGAAAATTCCATAATCTTCCATCAAACTCTCATCTTGGGTAGAAATTGCAGGGATCCTTAGTGCGCATTATGATTGATTATACTATATCTCTCCAGCAGAATTTCTTATGTTCCATGATGCCACTACAATCCATATGTATTCACATTGTCACTGTGCAGCAAGAAAGGCTAACGTGAGAAATAGATGCACCATTCACAATCGAAGGAATGAAGGGAAATCCATCCCCTAACATGATGGTTAGTGATCTTTCACTAAGCTTTGAGTGCTTTCAAACGACATAAAATTATCAATGTTATTGGCACCTAGCTGTAATTTCTTCAACTTCATATTTGTACCATAAAGAAGTCAACACGCAAACAATTGAATATCCTAGAGGTCGTAGATATGAGGTAAGTTGGTCATTGTCTGTCTTTATCTCCTAATCTATTCCTTGTGTTCTAAACAAGAAATAATCCCAGCAAAACATGTTACTTTTATATGGTAAAAAATGTACATATCACATGTCTATACAGAGTTTTTATTTTTTCTAGTTTGGGCTCATTGAAACATCACCAGGGACTGTGATTCATGTTACCAAGAAACTTAGAGTCTGTGTTGAATTCCACTCTATAGCAAATTTCATCTCTAAGATTGTTACACAAGAAATTTTTCTAACATATATGAACTATTTACATCATTTCAAGCATGGGAAGAGCTCTTGGGGAGATTATTTATGATGTCAAAGGATTTGGCATAGTTCTTAATTACCATTGTCTTGTGCTCATAGCTATATCAATGGAATATATTTGTCATCTCTTTTACTATATGCAGATTAAAGTTAATTACTTGCATCGGTTTTGAAGGCCAGAATGGTCTTCTTGTGGCATCCATTATGGATTGTTCAAAATGACCTCAAAGTTCATAGCTTTGGGATTTCTGTATTTTTCATTCTACATTTGATGCTAAAGAAACACCTTTCAAGCTTGAAAATAAGGTAATAGTATATTTGAATGATTCTTGGTAAATAATTCATAATTGTAATGATGCT
This sequence comes from Pinus taeda, assembly GCA_000404065.3. Lineage (NCBI taxonomy): Eukaryota > Viridiplantae > Streptophyta > Pinopsida > Pinales > Pinaceae > Pinus > Pinus taeda. The sequence continues at coordinate 63,750 of APFE031195395.1, read as the reverse complement.
AACTAGCTCAGTGAAATTTTGTTTAATATCCATATATTTAGCAAAATATTGGTGAACAATGGGAGCCTAATGTCAGATACAGAGAAAGCTTATATTTTATTAAAATTATTTTCTAGACAAAAGCCCCATGAAATATTAAGACATGTAACAAAATTTCATATCATGTGAAGTTCCTGGAGTTATCATGGAGAAATAAGGGGTTGGGGAGAGAGGAAATAGCTAAGCACCTAGATAGATTCCTTCAAAAATAGTTGGGTTCTTAATGGGTCCTGGAAGATTGAGTGCTTGGGTGGGATCAAGGAGGAGATATGATCTCCTTCCAATTTATTCCAAGTGGGCATTTGGGACTTCAACCCCTCAACCCACCCTTTAATTTTACTTCTTGCATTAAGTGTGTTCATGGTGATGGAGAATGTACCATGCAAGTCATTCCATAAATCTTCATAAAAATTAAATGTATCACTAGATCCTGGGTAAAGAAGACATTTCACGTTTTTGGTGCTACTCTTCTTTGCACAAAAAATAGAATTGATAAATTATATATGGGCTTTCCAAATGTTTGGCTTTCAGAACACATCAAGGTCACTTTAGCTACATTGGAGAAAGAGATATGACACCTTTTGGCATGTCAATAGTCTAAATGGAGAATAAACAGTAGAGCCACTTGGCTCAAGGATGAAGATGAGAGTATAAAATTATTTTAGAGTCATGCAAAATGAAATAAGGTGCAAAATACTATTTGGAATATCACTAATGTGAAAATAATAGAATTTACTATATTTGATGATATCTAGAGCAACAAAACCATGATCAAGGGGAACATGTTCACCCACAATATTATCGGCAAAATGTTGAAAATGTTCAACAACAAGAATCAGGGTTTACACTACAACAATATTTTAGTTCTCCTGAGGCCATTGACGTATGTATACATGTTTGGATATTTTCTTTAATTCAAAAAGTGGATGTAGAAGGGCCATATTTGTCACCTCCAGTGAATTGGAATCTCTACTACTATCACTCAGGCTCTATTGAGTGATCAAAAAAGACTTCAACAACTTTTAGAACAACACCCAAAATTGATGCAAATGCTTTAGATATCTTTTATAACTTGAACACTTTTTTGATAGTGACCTTGAATGTTGGAGTAATGTTAGTTACATTTTGTTGAATAGTTTGTGTTATTTGACTAAACCTCACTATGCCATTTGGTTGTACCATGAACATTTGTTTTATTCAACTGATATATTCACATTCCCTGGTTAATAATATATTTATTTCATATGTGCATATCTAGAAATATAGTTTTTTCATCTATCACAATCTTCACATTGATATTCTACCACGTGCTTTATGTTGCATCTCCTCATTATATGTGCTATCTGGATTGCATCACATGTTTTCTGTTACATCAAAAAGACCACATATATTGTTAATCTTTGCGGTATGTGCTATGTAGATTCATGCAGGAACGTTAACTATTTTTTCCTGATTACCATACTCATAATACATAATGCCATTGGCTAAACATGCAGTGCACTTGGTGTTATAGCCTTGAAGTCTCTTTTTGGACTTGATTTAGGGCCATTGGACCATTAAACTGAAGAAAAGTTAAGATATGTTTTTTCCATAATGGACCTTCATATAAAGAAAAGGAATGACCATAGCACAAATGTTTCATTGCACATAGGGACTACCTTAGAGCAGGTAACAAACCTTAAAGATATTGTTTCTTTAAGCATGTTTTATTTTAATCTAGTTCTTTCTTTTCTTTATTTCTTCCTCCTAACTAATGCTTTATGATGGCACAGTCAGACAATTGTCATAGAAATTCTTCATTCATTAAAGAAACCTATAGGTATAATTCAGCTATTAGAGATAGTGCCAAAAAAAGAGCTTCCATATTCTGCAACTGAGATTACAGTTTCATCTTGGGAGTTTCTACCTCATTGATCTATTAATCCTAATGAAGATTTCAAAAGAGTTAGCACCCTCCATTGAAAAAAACCAAAGAATGAGTCTAGAGTATTGAAACAATTGATGATTCTTATTTTTCAGGGGGTGTTGCAGGAAAATTTATGTGGGAATGCCTAGATTCATCACTAGATAGGCCTACATTTTCTATGCCTTCATTAAAGAGGGAATTGGCTTAAGTGGATGGCCCAAGTAGGCATCAGATAATTGAAGCCATTTGTTAAAGAGTTGTGGCAGAAGCCAAAGCCACTGTCTCTTCTTTTTCGTAGAGGAGGTATAATTATTTCCTCATCTAGTCCAACTAGAAGAGATATGTTTTGGAAACTGTTAGGGAATAAATTCCCCTAGGGTCTTCGGTTGATACCCTAGCAGACTGGAGGTTATCTATATAGAGAAACACACATTGCATACAACCATAATGCTAATGTAAGCAAACACTATGATAAGGGGCGTACTTGAGGTCCTACGTTTGAGAAGAGCCTTCCAGGGTCCAAACCCTTCTGGGAGTTCCTTTTGCTCCTTCAACCTGCAAAACAATCAATTCCAGAAAGTACGGCAGTATATGGACTAAACATCATAAAGAAACCATCTTCATATTACATTGAAAGGTAGTTAGTTATGCAATTAAATAACCATTCACATATGAATCATAACATGAATATCATAAACATGAAGAAGATTTATATCAGGAACAAAGACATGTGTTTCTTTTATTATAGACAAATAAAGTACAGAAAGGAATAATTTCACCTGATTCATCCTTTCACAGGCTCCAACGGGGACCGTCTTCCGGATTCATCCAGTCTCAAGCCTTTGACAAACTTCTTCCATGACTTACTCCATGATATCTCAAGTAGTAGATAGACATCAACACACATAAGAAACAAGGGTTTCCTGTAAAATGGGGGAAGTGTAGGAGGCACTAGGATCTTCAGACCTGGTCAGGGAAATCTCAGCATAATAATCTTTCTCTCTCTTCTCTCCTCCCTTAGGCCTTCCCATTGAAGCCTTTTATAATTCTCCGAAAGTAGTTTTTTAGTTGGGAATTCGTTGGGAACTATTGGGCCACGGGCACTAACAGGTAATCAACACGTGAAACCCGTGATCTCCACTCGAAATTAAGGAGATTTATTTTTTTTTCAAATGTTTTAAGACATATAAGTGGGTTGGGTATACATAGACCTATGTATACACATGTTTAGCTCAGGGAAATGTCGCGTATAGGGAATAATACACTTTTTTTTAAATTTTGAACCAGTTCTAGAAGGAGGGGTTGCCCTAGGCCATGAGTGGAGCATCACAAACCTCAAGAGTGAGATTTGGAGCTATAACAGATGTCCCCTAATATATGAGGTCAGAAGGGGTACATGATGGATGAAATGTATTAAGCAAGTCCATGGAAAGGAAATATGTCGCAAACTGAGAAGGATTTCACCAGAATTCAGCCTGCCAAGCCACAAAAGGAGATCAGAAAGAAACACTATCTGAGGTGGGCATACCCATGCTCAGAGAAAGTACAGAATGTCCGCATATCGAGTACAAGCAGATCCACTAAGTATACAAGTATAAATGACAAGAAAATACATAATGGATCATCTGATCAAGATTGAACAAGTACATGCCTAAATGTCACATATAAGAATGTCAATGATGTTGAAGGATGAAGCGGATCACTGATATCAAAGACTGATCCCAAAAAGTACAAAATGAACATGATGGAATAAGATGGTACTACACTACAAAATCTGGTGCTAGCATATAAAATGTCGCCATGAATGACTACAACATATAAGGTGAAGTGGTATCAACTAGCAGCAACAAGAGCAATTGTCAAGTGAACCAATGAATGCTGATACAACCTGAGGTCTTCATCGACCACCGTGGTACATTTCTACAGCATGGGAATAAATGATCTGAATTCAACCATGTGAGAAATCGTTTGATTACCGGTCATTGATGTATATTGTTAACAAACGTGAGACTACTCACCGATAATGATAATGAGCGTCAAGGTACCCAGTACAATCTAACAAGTGTGAATAGATGAGCTGAAGTCGAACACCTGTAAGAATTTATCAATCAGGGGGCAGTGATGGTTTCCCACTGTCGATAGTGAAGGATTTTCCACTAATGACTGCAAACCCCAAGGTACTACCAAATGGACTCTAGATCTTTGCCTCAGAGCAATGAGTCGAAGTCGATAGGGAAAGATCCGCTAGAAGGAAGGCATTAAGGCATCCTTCATCGATCTAGCACGAGTGTAACCTGTAGGCCAATAATGTGGAAGGAATCAGACGAAAAAGATGTAGTAACCTGACTGAAACACGTTTCCAGCATACACAAGATGTGGCTAGCACACAACAGAAACCCTCTGAACCAACCAATAATGAAAGATGACACAGAGGCGAGGTATCCACCAATAGGGTCAAATGGAAACCAAGGTGCTGAATGAATCCCAATGTGTGATAATGTAAGCTGATGTCGAACACAAGGGAAACCACTCAATCAAAGACCCATGATATTTATCGATGCTAAGAACAAGGTGACCTATCAATAATGAAAATAGGGCCAGGGTGCAACTCTAGGCCTATCCTCAGAGCAAGATGTCGTCGTCGATAAGGACAAGACCCACTAGTAAGAAGTTAATGGAGACCTTCTCAAACTGGCACGAGTAAAGGACCAACATAACTGATGTGATGATAGACATGATACTGACAACTAGGGATGGCCAACTGAAAAATGAGTCAAGAGACACCACAGAGAGGCTGACTCAGGCTAACTTCCCTTGAACAAAAGCACGACTCAATGTGACTATGTGGCAGCATATGATGACTCTATATAAGCTCATTGTGTAGGAGGCACAAATGAACCCTCCATATGATTAGAAGAGATAACCAATTGGGGGAGAACTGACTCAATAAAAAGGTTAAGGCATACCTAAGTCAAACTAAATCTCGCCCAAATGGAGGAGACTTTGCTTTGAGTGCTTTGTTCAAGGGTGACATGACTGACTCTAGCTGTCAACAATAAATGGAAATACTATCTCGTTCCCGCTCTTTTTGGAATATATAATTTTTTTGTCTTTTTCTTTAAGTTGGAAAAATAATAAAAGAATGCTATAGTACAGTGGAAATAACGAGTGTCGGTGAAGTAGATGATCTAGTTCCTAGGATTGGAACATTCCTATGCTCAATGCAGGGAGGTGAAGAATTGGCCAAAGACACTCAAAGATGTGTTCCTTCCATGGGTCAAGATGTGTCAAGCTGCAGAAGTCAAAGGTATGCAAGTTTGATTTTGCAGTCGTCATGGTCAAAAGTTGGTTTAAACACAAGTCCAAGTGAAGCCAGCTTAAGGCCAAAAGGTGCAAATGGTCAACATGCAATGCAATAGTACAACTCAACACAAAGGAGCCTCTAGGGTATAAGGCCAGAACAAAGTGAAGAAGCAAATAGGAATGAGTCTTGATTGCATAAGTCATGGCGGGACTACAGAGGACTCCCAAGCCTACTCAAATTAGAGTAGCATGCGCAACAAATGTCAGTGAGGTGCTAACTACGATGCCCATGTAAGGGATGGCTTCTACCATCGTGTCATGATTTAAAGAAATGGCGAGTGAAGGTGGTTTATGAACCATAACATGACGGGATTGACCCTATGGAAAATGTATCGACAAATGGAGGCTAGTATGCATAATGAAATGGAAAAATGGCTTCCCTAACCTATATGCCAGTGAGAAAACGATTCCTGCCATGACAGGTCAGCAGTCATGGAACCATCTCGAAACTCGTGAAAAATGTCCAAAATGTTCTAAAAATCAAACCATTCTCGACATTCCAAGCTCCCAAGTTAAAATTTACATGAGACCAAAAAAAATCAGGTTTTGGAAAAATTTTGCACTTTCAAAGCTTTTAAAAGAGTTTTTGGACTCACCATTTTCACCATTTGAGTTTGAGAGCAGAGAAGTGGAGCAAAAGGAGCAAACTTTCCCGAAGTGGATTATGAGGTCATGAATGATCCTGATGCTTTGGATGCCTTATGGTGATGTGGTTTGCTAAAAATTTGCAAATTTCCAAATATGAAAGAAAACACACATCTGCTCAAGATGCTCCTTGATTACTAGAATATTGAGGAGGATGCCTTTATGATTGACCTGATGCCACTCAGGATAGAAGTGGAAGATATCTATTTCATCACAGGCCTTTCTTGAAGGGGAGAGGTAGTACATTCCCAGGGAAGGACACGAAGCAGTCCCTCGATCGAGGATTACGTACAGATATATTGCTCGGGACATCCAAAGAAAGTTGGAAGTCAAATTTCCATCACACATGTGGCGATTTTATCACTGAGGATAATCTTGTTCACCATAGTACAAGTGAATGGATCAGCTTCTCTACACCAGGCATCACAGCTAACCATGAGCGTGGCAGTTGACTGTCTCACCACTGTATTTGACTAGTGTACTCCTCTTCTGGCTAGAATGAAGAGCTAGCTCACTTCTATCAAGAGAGGGTAGACCAAAAAATTTGGATATGGGACTATTCTGTGTTCTTTATTTTTTGAGAGGGTTCCCGTACTTCGTCCTAGAGTACCAGTTTCAATCAGCACCCCACAAGATTCACGAATGGGCAGGTGGGTTGACCTGATGAAATGTCTAGGAGGTCGGGAGGTCCCACGAACTGCGTTTGATGATGACTTCTTTTCCTGGTGGGATCAATAGATCATCATCGTTAATGACAACCCCTATGCTGGGTTGGATTTCTGAGGAGATCCTGATCTAGCATTGCCACCAACTGCAGCATGGGGCGATATTGGTAAGTGTTTTAGATTTTATGATTTTTTGTGATTTTTCAAATTTAATAATGAACTTTGAAAAAATATTTTTGATAGGATTCAAATGACTAATATGGTGATCATGTTCCAGATATTGGGCCGGTACGACCAAATGAGTTACCACGGCACAAACGTCACAGCCAAGGGGCCGAAGAGGCGGCTCCAGACACAAAGCGAGTTCTACATATAGTTCAGCGGCACCTGGTGAGACTGACTCATTGAGTACCGATGGCGGCAGTAGAGGACCTTCCTATAGAGATGCATCGTCATGTGGTTGGCATGCCATGAGACTGGGTCCACACTTTTAGGCATGTGGCCAATGCAGTAGTTGCCTACTTAGCCACTCACCCTGAGCCGGGGAATTATATATAGTAGACATGAGAGTCCCAATTTTGTATATTTTTTGGACAGACTTATGTACACTCGAGATGCTTTATGACATATATATATAGCTAGACTTTTTGATGTTTGAATTTATTGTGATGAATGATTGATGTGCCAGTCTAATGCTTGATTAGCGATAGAATCAACTAACCAATTATGAAATCTTGGAATGTGAAAATAATTAATATAAGTAAATGATCTTTGCAACAACCTCACCCTTAAATACTGGTGATATAAACATGGATCCCTTAACCTATAAATGTTATTTAATTGTGACCCTATCAATTGTGAATCAAGATAAACTACTAACGAGTCGATTTCGTGAGAAATAGCCTTGGATAGTAAATTAATGACGACAATATACTCAGCCATATTGTTTGAAGCGGGCCCAATGCATACTCCCCTTGATACCATCAACTAATCAGTTGGATAATAGAGTACCCAAGTTGCGGAAGCAAGATTCTGAGTGTGCCGATTAGCACCATCGATGAATCCAAAATAGACCAAGTCTTCCATCAACACCTGCCAAAGCAGACCAAAAAGTGTTGATATCAAAACACTCTCGATAAAATATGTTCAAATATACATAATGTACAAAGAATTCATTTCCTAACTGCTACTTAAGCAAACTACTTCTTGAGGTAGAGCCTATTTCGGGGCTCCGCCAACTTGTTTCCTTCGAAATTGATTAACTCATACGGCCCCTTTTTTAAAACTCATTTAATTATGAAGGGACCGTACCACATAGCTTTGAATTTACCTGCCCCCTCGATGTCCTTATCTTGATCATAGACCAAGACAAGGTCACCTTCAAAAAAGACTCAAGAAAGGACAGCTTTATCATATTGAGTTTTAACCCTTTTCTTATGAGCCTCATTTACTGTGGCAGCATCTCGACGCTGCTCATCGAGATGTTCCAAGTGAAGGAGGCGCTCTTCAAGACTAGAAGTCTCTGGAAGGAGCTCAATAGCTAACTTAAGAGATGGAATTTCACATTCAACAGGAAGGATAGATTCCATCCCATAAACTAATTGAAAAGGTGTAAAACCTGTAGCAGTCTTGATGGAGGTTCGATATGCCCATAGAGCCAGATACAACATAAGATGCCAATTGGATCGATTTTTGTCAATTGTCCTTTGCATGATCGTCTTAAGAGTTTTGTTTACTGCCTCGACCTATCCATTGGCCTGAGGATAATAAGGAGACAAATGTTCCTACTGGAAACCTTATTTGAGAGCCAATTCGGACATTAGTTGATACTGGAAATGATTTCCATGGTCAGTGACAATCTCTCTTGGGATACCGAACCTTGAGATAATCTGATTAAAAAGGAACAATGCAATTGTCTCACTATCATTTTTATAAGTGAGCATGGCCTCAGCCCACTTCGTGAAGTAGTCTACGGCCACGATAATATACTTTTGATTCACTGCTAAAGGTGGATTACAAGTTGTAAAATCAATACCCCACTTAGTAAAGGGACCAACAGTGACAACAAGAAAAAGAGGAGTTGGATGTGCGCGCATCTTCCGAGTATAAACTTCGCACAAGTGACAACATTTGACCGCTTCAACACAATATTTGAAGAGCGAAGGCAAAAAATAGTTGGCACGCAAGATACGCTAAGTTGTAGCAAGCCTTGATAGATGACCACCACAAGCTCCATTGTGGCAATCATTGAGCACTGACTCTGCTTCCTCTAAGGTTAAAAAACGACGAAGGATTGAATCAACCCCCCGACGATATAATGTATCACCAATGATAACATAATTCTTAGCCACGTGACGTAATTTTCGACATTCATCCATAGAGAAAGTAGACGGAAACTTCAAACTCTAGAGATAAACAATGATATCTCCATACCAAGGGTCGAGTGAAGAGATGAGGAATAAATGTTTGTCAGGAAAAATTTCCTCATAAACAGTATCCTCTGCACAAGGCAGCTCGAAAATTAGCTCGGCAAAAACAATAGATTTCTTAGATTTAGCGGACAAGAACTCGAGATCAAATTCTTGTAGAATGACTATCCATCGATTATATTTGCCCCCAATCAATCGCCTATTGAGGACAAATTGAAATTGGTTGACCGATGCTAAGACAAAGGTTTTGCCTAGCAAAATATAATGGCGGAGCCACTAGACAGCATGGACAGCTGCCAAGGCCAACTTCTCAACCGGAGAGTAGCGAAGTTTAGGACCTATCAAGCCTCGGCTCAAATAATAAATCACATGCTCTGTGAGAGCATCATCTTCCTGAATGAGAACCATACCAATGGTTGATTCTGCTGTAGCAAGATATAAAAGGAAGTCCCTACCATAATCCAGTGGACTCAAAAGTGGGGCAGAGACTAATGCCTTTTTCGAAGCATCGAACTACCGCTGCACAAAGTCGTCCCACACAAATGGAACTCCTTTCCATAGCAAACACATGAACCCTTTAGTGATCTTGGCATAGTTCGCTATAAACCGTCTTAAGAAATTAGCCTTCCCTTGAAGACTTTGAAGTTTCCGAACTGAGGACGGGGGAGGCAACTGAACTATTGCCTCTACCTTGAAGGGATCAACCCTAATCCCTTCATTTGACACAATGAACCCTAAAAACTGACCAGACGTAACCACGACAATGCACTTGTTGGGATTCAACCAGATTTTATAAAAACGACATCGCTCAAAAAACATTCGAAGATGACTAGGGTGATCAGTTCTCTTTCGAGAACAAGAAGCGAGATCATCCAAGTATGCTTCGATGATATGTTTAATGTCATGGAAACCATATGACATGGCCCACAGGAAAGTGGCTCCAGCATTTTTAAGACCAAAAGGCATCTTTCTGTATGCAAAGGTACCCCAGGGACATATGAAATTTGTCTTATGTTGATCTTCAGGACAGATAGAAATTTGATTATAACCTGAAAAACCTTCCATGAAGGAAAAAATCTCATTACCCACACACTCGTCAATAATCTGATCAATGAATGGCATGGGGTAATTATCTTTTAGACAAGCCTTGTTTAGGTCCCTAAATTCGATGCATACTTAGATTATTCCTTGCTTTTTATTCACAGGTACTGGATTAGAAACCCAATAAGTAAGAGGAACAGGGTATATAAAACCTGCCTTGAGCAGCTTTTCTACTTCAGCTTTAATGGCTGCTGCTTTCCTAGGATTAACCAGTCGAAGCCTTTGATGAACTGGCTTGGTGTTTTCATACGTCTTGATCTCATGTTGAACTATAGAAGGGTCAATGCCAGGCATTTCTTCATAAGACCAAGCAAATACATCTCGAAATTCTTTGAAAAGGTCGGTGTAAATTTGAATTTCTTTAGGGGAACATTTGATTCCGATGAAGAGATTCTCGATCATATTAGGGTCCCTAGAGATGTTTATAGATATCATTTTTGAAATCACCGACATATTACCTTCATCACAGAAGTTTGTTGGAGCCAAAGGATTTGATATCGTACAAACATCACTAGCAAAGAGCTTGGAGAACCTAGACTCCACTTCCTGCAATGGGGGAAGAAAATATGAGTGATGGTGTAAGTCTTCCAAAGGTCGATCTATACCCATCATTACTTCGAGGATTGCTTCTTCAGAAGGTAAAACCAAATCTAAGTAGTCCAAGGTGGAGGTAGAATCCAGGGCCCAGGCCGGGGCCACATCACCATTTAGCTCCTCTTCGGAAAAAGGAGTAGAATGGTCATCTACAGAGTTAACGATAGACTAATGTCTAAGCTCAGCTACAAATATAGGCAATGCCATTCCATTAACTTGTCCTTTAGCTAATGTGGTTGTAGGTGAAAGCAAGGTCCAAGGGTCTGAAAAATAATGAGTTCTGAAGAACTCTTCTCGAGGAGACTCCTTAGATGATGAAATGACATTGATTCTAGCGATAAGAGAGGGAAAATCAAAGGTACCCATCAATGAGGAATACATCCCAACTCCTAGCTTCTCAGTAGGCGAGAGAGGGTTATCCACTAAAGGAACAATAGAGTCAGAAGTTGCTGAGGTTGAAGTGGACAATAATCGAATTGATCAACATTACGATTTTCCCTTCATGAGGAAAGCAAATGACATGAAACAGAGTCAAAACAACAACATCCATTTCGTATACCCAGTTCCTTCCTAAGAGGAGATTGTAGTCTAGGTTAGCATCAATGACTTCTACTTCAATATTGACAACCTTCCCCCCAACACATATAGGAAAGGTTGGGATAATCCCATGCAACTTATGAGAATGTCCATCAAATGCAGTCAGGAAGGTAGGTGAAGGAACAGTCGAAGGTGATCCAATAGCCTTCTAGCATGACATCGACATGACGCACGTGGAAGCTCCTTCATCAATAACGGTAGGAAAAATGTTAATCTTCCTATATGTAGACTTTATTTGAAAAGCCATATGAAGAGGGAGTCGCTTTTTGACATTTAACATGTCAAAAGTGAGCACTAAAGAATTAGTTCGATCAACTTCCCCAATAGCCGAAAGTAAAGCACTTCGTTCAGTCGGACACGATTGGAGAACCTCTAAAGCGGACATGGTGCATTGACTTTGAGCTAGATCCTCAACAATGGAGTAATTCTGGGTAGCCCTAGCGTTAGGATTAATAGTCGCGCGTTTAGTGGAATGTTTTGGTATCCGTGGTATAGTCTCAACAGGGGGTCGTTCAATATGAAGGTCGGTATTTCTGGGAGCAGTTTTGTCCTTAGAAGTTTTGGCTTCACTGTAATCATGTGACCTAGTAGCCACATGGAAAAATTTGATGACTTTTCCCCTTCCTGGCTTCCCCCTGAGTGTAGGAATTTACAGGGTAAGTTCCTCAGATAGAACACCAAAGGACACCACTCACAAACAGATCACAGATCAATACACCAGTATTTTTAACGTGGTTAAAACATCAAAGAGGGAAATAGTCCACGGTTTGAGCCAACGCGGTCACTTCAGGAAATTTATTAATAAAAGAATGAAAATTTACATAAGCTTCTCTCATGAACAGTTAACCTACAAATGACCCTCCATGCTCTTTAAATAGAGATCATGGACTAATCGGGTGTTAAGCCACAGATCAAGTGTCGGTATTACCAAGGAGAGAATGAACTGTCGGATCACTACATATCGTGATCGTCGGATTGTAAGTTACAAAAGTACATAGTAAAGAAACACACTTTACCTAACTCTATACTAGACGAAGTTATACTTAACTATTTCCTATGTGTCGGAATATCCTAACATCCCCCCTTAAGAACAACTTGGGATAGGATTGAAGGATTTACAAATATGACACAATAGGAGAAGGAAGGAGGCACTAGAGCCTATCCCCCCTTAGTGACAACTTCCTGAACTCCAAACATAAATCGAAGTTTAGTAAACTTCGCCTCTGTGAGAGCCTTTGTAAAGATGTCTGCAACTTGATCATCTGTTAAACAATATTGCCTTCAAGAACATGGTCATGAATGAGCTTTCTGATGAAGTGCATGTGTAGTTCAATGTGTTTGCTACGCTGATGCTGAACTGGATCTTTGCATAGTTGAATGGCACTTTTATTATCACACCAAAGTGTTGTCGGATGCTGCTGCTGAAAGCCAAACTCTGATAGGATCTGATGAAGCCACAAGGATTCCTTACTAGCTTCTACAGCACCACGATATTCTGCTTCTGCTGAAGAAAGAGAAATGGCACCTTGTTTCTTGCAAGCCCATGTAATAGGTCCTGAAACAAGAGTGAACACATAATCGGCAGTAGACTTCCAATCATCAGGGTCACCATCCCAATTGGAATCAATGAAACCAACCAATAGAGGAGATGCTTTAGCACTGTAATGAATTCCAAGCTGAACTGTACCTCGAACATAATGAAGTATTCTTTTAGCTGCTTTCCAATGACTTTCACGTGGTTTTTGCATAAACCGACCAATAAGGCCAACAACAAAGGAAAGGTCAGGACATGTATGGGTTACATACAAAAGTTTTCCTACAAGTTAACGGTATAAGGTAGCATCAACTTTAGGGGAAGTACAAGTGACCGAAAGTTTGACTCCTGACTAAAAGGGAGAAGGAGCTGGCTTACAGTCTTCCATGAGAAAATGGCGAAGAAGATCACATGCATACTTGAATTGGGAAAGGGAAATACATTCCTTGGATTGCAAGAGTTGAAGACCGAGAAAATAATGCAAGTGTCCTAAGTCTGTCATTTCAAACTTCTTTCTAAGGCTGGACTTCACATGGTTGATAAGGTTGGGATCACTACCAGTGAGGATAAGATCATCAACATGAAGAACAAGAATGATAAGAGACTTGCCCACTTTCTTGGTGTTGACAGTATTGTTAGAATGACACCTAGAAAATCCAAATTCTAAAAGAAATCTATCCATTTTGGCATACCAAGCCCGAGGAAATTGCTTGAGACCATAAAGGGATTTCTTAAGCAGACATACAAGACTCGAGTTTGTTTGTATAAAGCCAATAGGTTGTTCCATATAGATTTCTTCATGCAAGTCCCCATGCAAGATGGCAGATTTAACATCCATCTGATGGACTTCCCATTTGAAAGAGGTAGCAAGGGAAAGAACAAGGCAGACAGAGTTCATTTTGGCAATAGGGGAGAAGGTTTCAGTATAGTCAATGCCTTCAACTTTTGAAAAACCATTAGCAACAAGACGACCTTTATTTTTGTCAAATTTTCCATCTAGTCCATACTTGGTTCTGTAAACCCATTTGCATATAACAAGTTTTCGTCCCTTTGGTAGAGGAACAAGATCCCATGTATCGTTTGCCAATAATGAACGATATTCTTCATTCATAGCTGTGTCCCAATCTGGATGGCCTGAAGCTTCTACAAAGGTGTCAGGATCATGATTCGTTGAGGCTTGAGCCAGTAAAGAAGAGGCTCTATCGAACTGAGAACGTGTATGGCGCTGATCTGTAGGATCACCAACAAGATCACCTGCTGCATCCCGAGTAGCACGGACCCATTTTGGAAGTGGAGGAGCTGAAGGAGGATCCTGAGAAGGTGGGGGAGGATTGTCATGCTCGCTTTCATCATCTAAAGAAGAAATATGTTCAAAAGTAGAAGAGATAGAGAGAGGTGGCACATTCGCTGAACTAGGCTCGTAGGCCGATATATTTTCATCAAACTTTACATCTCTTCTAATGATAACATTTTGGACTTAAATAGAATAAGTCTATATCCTTTGACATCTTCAGAATATCCAACAAAAATACATTTTTCACTCTTAGGTTCTAAAGCTTTATGTCTCTCATCTAGAATATGGGCCCATGCTTCACTTCCAAAAACACGAAAGTGACT
>APFE031195395.1:23081-41365 GCA_000404065.3 Pinus taeda | reverse complement strand
CTTTGTTTTTTTGGTCACTGAAGCTTTTGGTTGCGTGCTTGCTTGAGAAAGCTCTTTTTTTCCCTACAAAACAAAAAACACAAAACCCAGCATGGACATACAAAAAACCAAACCCTTACGGTTTGAAGTTAGCTTTACCCGGAAACTAAATATTTTCATCAATGTTTCCTATTTTTCGAGATCACACTAAGGCGCAGCGGAAAAGAGCATATGCATGAGAAAAATCCTTCCTTTCTGTTTCTGATTTGCCCAGATCGCATAGAGTCACAGGGCAAAGAGCATACGCAGAAGTGAAAGGTATAGATCCAGTAATAAAAATGAAGCTAAATAAACCGAAATAATGAACATAAAGAAAAAATAACTAGAAACTACAAATAAACATTGTATACCTCCAGATCTTAAAAATAATGTAGCTATGGCTACCAGAAACCTTTTCGCGTGAAACAAAAGGGGTTCCTCAGTGGAACAGATGCTCCTAACACAACAGAGCAGTCCTCTCGGCCCGAAAGCAGTCAGAAACAGCAGATCTAGGAAATGGCAATCGGATGCAGTTCTACCGACTTTAGATTTGGATCACCAACGGACACGGCCCTCAAATAGCTCTGATACCATGTAGGAATTTACAGGGTAAGTTCCTCAGACAGAACACCAAAGGACACCGCTCACAAACAGATCACAGATCAATACACCAGTATTTTTTACATGGTTAAAACCCTCAAAGAGGGAAACAGTCCACGGCCTGAGCCAACGCGGCCACTTCAGTCAATTTATTAATAAAAGAATGAAAATTTCCATAAGCTTCTCTCATGAACAATTAACCTACAAATGACCCTCCATGCTCTTTAAATAGATATCATGGACCAATCGGGTGTTAAGCCACGGATCATGTGTCGGTAATACCAAGGAGAGAATGAACTGTCGGATCACTACATATCGTGACCGTCGAATTGTAAGTTACAAAAGTACATAGTAAATAAACACACTTTACCTAACTCTATACTAGACGAAGTTATACTTAACTATTTCCTATGTGTCAGAATATCCTAACACTGAGGAGGTACTCGGATTTGAACTCGTGCCAACAAGCAATTGCTACACTTGAGGAAAAGGGTTGGTTAACATAGCTTGAGAACTAGAAGCCCCTTGCTACCCTAACAAGTGTTGAGTATCCTGAATCTTTAGGCAGAGATGAGTTAAATGGTCTCCACTGCACAACTTGCATGGAAACTTGACTTTCTTTCTAGACTCATTTCTACCACAACCAGCATTATTGCCAAATTTATTTGCGTTAGCCTTCCCATCCTAGTTGTTTTTCTTACCTCGTCCTTTCTTTTTCGCATTGGAATTTTGATTTCCTTTAGGGTTATCAGATTAGACGACATTAATCGAAGGGGGTTGGGAAGCCGAAGGGTTAGACAATGTGACTTGGTTGTTAGGAGCAGTTTGCAAAGACAACTGTTGCAACTGGCTCAACACGTTCACCGCATTTGCGTCTACCGATCCAACGCTACCATCCGCATGGGGACCTGGCTTCGACTTGGCTATATCAACCTTAGACCCAAGAACATCTGGCAAGTATTTTTTTAGGATCCAAGACTGAGAGTAGATCAATTCTAATTGTTGGGCCCTAAAAATAGCTTGCTCCTCAGAATAGACTCCGAACATGGAGACATCCTTAGATATTTATGGTTATAAAGATTTCAAAAACCATTTAAGACGGTATTTTGGAGGAATTTCAGCTTTAATGAGCCTTTTTCTTCATCTCCATTCCTGAATATGATAAAAAATGTAAGTTGTCGTGTCTGGACGAAAATTGGCTAGAAGTTCAGTTCCAGCATCATAACGGACAGGCAACTGGAAATGATTTAAGAAAATATTAGCTAAGTTGGTGAAATATGTAAAGTTGCCCCCTGGCAACTCTATATACCATTTGGCCGCATTACCAGTCAAGGTGCGTTGAAAGAGTCTCAACCTAATCAAGTCATCAATAAGGGAGTTTGATGAGCACCACAAATGGAATTTGGTTACATGGTCGCCTGGGTCTTCACCGCTCTTCCCTTTGAATTTTGGAATGTTCGAAGGGAGTTTGGTTAGGACCAGAGGCCAAGCCAAATTGTATTTGATTAGATCATTTGTTAATTTTGTGAGATCTGGCAAGTTCAAAGTTGCTAGAAACGGAAGCCTAGGAGGACCTTGGGGGTTCCACCCAGACGAGGCAGAGCTCCCAAAGTTTTGAAAAGATTGGCTTGGATTTTGGAAGGCACCAGGCTTCCCGAAGTAACCAGCAAAACCAACTGAACAAAAAGGCAAGCCTTGTCATCCAGCAAAATTCGGATTTTGACCAACTCCAGCCACAAGACCTCCATAACCAGCGAAGCTTCCTCCTAAAGGATTATAAGGAGTTGGCAACCCCTGATAAGGATTCCAAGCAGAAGCTAAAGGAGGAATATTTTGAAACAAACTAACTGTGGAGTACGGCCTATTCCCTTGTTGGCCGAAAAACGGATTCCCAGTTCCCATGCTACTAACCGCAGGGTTAGTCCAACCTTGAAAAGGATTGATACTTTGTCCTAAGGAAGAGAAAGTCATAGATCCAATTTTTGGGTTGGAATGTGGTATATGACCACTTCTAAAAGGAAAACCCTAGAATGAAGTCGATCCACCCATCATGGATGTGGAGGCACTAAACAGAATTGACGAAATACCCTGTGAATGGGTGCCAAATGGGAAGAATCCATAACTAAAAGCATTAGTTTGGGAATTTACACTTATGGAAGGAATGGAGGTAGACCCAACTAAAGATGTGCTAGCAAAAGACCCAAACAAAGAAGCAGAGGAGATGGAAATCATTCCTCCCCCTTGTACTGATGTTGGAGTTTGCATAGTTGTAGCACTTGTAGTAGAAGCCATGCTTCCAGTAGTGGTCATTGATGGTAAGTGTGTAATGTGACCTAGACTTGATGGCCTATGCGTCAGAGTCTTAAATTATTGTAATACCTCTGGATAACTAGTAGGTAGGGGAGAATTTGGAGCCGCTGACGATTCTGGGAGTTCTTCTACCTCTACGTTATCTTCCGCCCGAAAGAGGACTCGAGAAAGAACTGGAGTGTTCCTCTCTTGTTCTATGGAAGTACCAGGCCTATCTAGAACACTAATGCCCCTGAGAGAAGGATCAATCCTCAATGTGTCAACTGCCACGGGACAAAACCCATCGGCAGTATTACCTCTGTGCCTTCTTGGAGAAAGCTCTAAAATTAGTGGTGAAAGACCACGAAGTCTTCGCGACTGTCTAGGTGATCGGTCAACCACTTTGAATTTTTTATTAAGATCTAACTAAAGACTCAAAAAATTGAAAGCTAGGCCGACTAAGAGAACAAAGAACACACTATAAAGTCCCTAAAAGATATCAGCCAGTCAAACTACTTCCAAGTATTTCTGCTCTGGGTGTTTAGGACAGGACACCAAAATACAAGAAAGTGAAGTAAGGGGCCTTCCGAAGATAGTCTGGGATAATGACGGCCTAGTCCTATTAGCGAAGATATCATAGGAAGTTACGCTGACCTCCTAACAACAACCTACACCAGTGCAAGCCCCCAAGCTTTGCAAGGGTGCCCTCCAATAGTACCATTGAGAGTGATACAACATCAACCTCAGGTGCCATGGGATTCCCCTCCGCAGCCACCTGTGTAGATCCCTAGGAGTAGTAACTAAGGTTACTAACTCATTACAGAAGCCAAGTGGAACAGTCGTGAGGTAAGATCAGACAAGTAGGAGAGGGGGTTTCTATCTTCCCTGTCTTCAAAAACCCTCGTGCTTAACTCCCAAATCCGGAGCTTTCCTAGTCTTCCTAACGCTATTGGATTTTCACTCACTATTAGACTCCTATATTTGATAGTTTAAATGGCCTTGGAGAGTTATCTCTCCACTCGCCTAATCCAAGGTCGTAAAATATCCTAAAACTTGTTGGTGTGTCTAACTTGACAATTATAAAAAAGTTCTTGTATATTTTAATTAGCGCTTGTTTTTAAATGGATTGTTATTTAAGTCAAGGGATAAGTGGAAGTGAAACTAGTGGTGTTTTGACGCAAAAGAAATTAATAAAAACCAAACTACATGCAAATGCACTTGTTTTCGTTTTTCAATGAAAGAAATTTCTACAAGGTTCGGAGGAACTTCAAAGAAAGTAACGAATTTTTCTTTTCTTTTCTTTTACTCAAGCTTCACACTCACAAAAGTTAACAAAACTATGGATGCCTAGAAAGATGCACAAATTAATCCTAATGCAACAAGTACATGCTGATGCAAAACTCAAAACTACTCTTAAATCAAGAAATGAAAGTTACTTGTTTATCAATTTTTAATTTGCCACTTAAAATGTTTAGATAGAATATAAGTTGTTCATGCTTATTTTGTCCAAACACTAAAAGCAAGTTTCAAGAAAAAAAATGCACTTTCACTCATAAAAAGGAAAACTAAATCAAAACAAAGTTCAAGAAAGCAAAACAAAGTTTCAAGAAGTTTCATTCAAAAGAAAAACAAAAATGACTTTTCAAAAGTGCTCTAAACAAGACTGAAACTTTATGATCGAAGAATAGGCAATGAAACACTTTGCAAGTTTTGCAACACAAAACAAGTGAGAACTCAACAAAAAGTTGTTTCGAAATGCTCTTAACAATCAACAACTAGCAACAAGAGCTTGGCAATAAGGACCAAAATATTGAAAGACAACTTTCAAGAAAGTGTAAACCAACAACTTCCAGAAAGCAAGAAAAGCAGATGGTCATAAAGATACTATTTCAACATGCAAACCAAAAAATCACCAAAACGAAACTTGACACAAAGATTGAGATCAACCTTTCTTCCCTGAAGACACAGAGCATCCAATATTCCTAACAAGAAATATTGTGTGTTTAAGCAAAAACGATGACGTTTGCAAGAAAAACAAATAAGACCAACCTTTTCACAATTAGAGAGAATTTGAAATCATATACTTGTTGTAAAACTAAAGACTGTCACAGAAAAGTAGTTGTTCAGGATTGAATCAGACCAGCAGGCAGACCTTCAGAAACAAAAAGATTTAAAAAATCTTGAAAATTATAAGATATACGTGACTGCGTTTGTGCACAGCTACCTGTATACGCGACAAAGCTTAAGGAAACATGCGTATACACAGGTTTACTTAAGGAAATATGCATATATACGCCTCTGTAAAAATAAAAAATATAGTGTATACAAAAGGTTCCAAGAAAAATAAAAAACAGTATGAAGAAACTGATCAAACTTGCAATTCAAGAATAGACCAGACAATAACAGAAACCAAACAGACAGCTGAGCCCTGATTGGCTTGAATACACCCAAACTAGGAACAACAATACTATTGTCCCCAATGGATTCGCCAATTCTGTTTGGGAATAAATTCCCCTAGGGTCTTGGGTTGATACCCTAGCAGACTGGAGGTTATCTATACAGAGAAACACACATTCCATACAACCATAATGCTAATGTAAGAAAGCTCTACAATAAGGGGCGTACCTGAGGTCCTAGGTTTGATAAGAGCCTTCCAGGGTCCAAACCCTTATGGGAGTTCCTTTTTCTCCTTCAACCTACAAAACAATCAATTCTAGAAAGTACAATAGTATATGGACTAAAAATCATAAAGAAACCATCTTCATATTATAATGAAAGGTAGTTATTTATGAAATTAAACAACCATTCACAAATGAATCATAACATGAATATCATAAACATGAAGAAGATTTATATCAGGAACAAAAACATGTGTTTCTTTTGTTATAGACAAATAAAGTACAAAAAGGAATAATTTCACCTGATTCATCCTTTCGCAGGCTCCAAGTGGAACCGTCTTCCAAATTCGTCCAGTCTCAAGCCTTTAACAAACTCCTTCCATGACTTACTCCATGATATCTAAAGTAGTAGATAGACATCAACACACATAAGGAAACAAGGGTTTCCTATAAAATGGGGGAAGTGCAGGAGGCACTAGGATCTTCAGACCTAGTCAGGGAAATCTCAGCATAATAATATATCTCTCTCTTCTCTCCTCCCTTAGGCCTTCCCATTGAAGCCTTTTATACTTCTCCAAAAGTATTTTTTTAGTTGGGAATTCGTTGGGAACAGTTGGGCCACGGGCACTAACAGGTAATCAACAGGTGAAACCCGTGATCTCTGCTCGAAGTTAAGGAGATTTTTTTTTTAAGTGTTTTAAGACATATACGTGGGTTGGGTATAGACAGACCTGCGTATACACGTGTTTATCTCAGGGCAATTCCACGTATAGGGAATAAAACATTGTTTTTTAAATTTTGGACCAGGTCTGGAAGGAGGGGTTGCCCTAGGCCATGAGTGTAGCATCACAAACCTCAAGAGTGAAATTTGGAGCTATAACAGAAACACAAAGCTAATAAGAGTAGAAAACCTTCTATGCATGTTGATGATTATGTTGCAAGAGAGAGAAACAATGATAGCTTGAGTAGGAACTCCAATGTTGTTAATGTTCAGTGTGGAGGTTCTATTGGTCGGAGGCCACCATCTATTCATGTGGATGAATTTATGGATAGACAACATGAATGCCAATAACAAATAGATTTAGGTGCTAGAGGTCCGCATAAACCTATGCAAAAACTGCCACCTAAGACTGAGAGCGGTGTTGATAAAAATACTAAATCTAGAGAACTAATACTAAATCAATTGAACTTGAAGGGCATGCCCAAACGCATCTGTTCTCTTCTCCATAGCAATGTCATAGGCAAGTGATCAGATATATATGATTTTAGGACCTGAGATTGTATGAATCCCATTCTCCTAATCAGATCTTCATTGACCAAGTATCGATCCAGTCGCTTGCTAATATGTTGTGAATCAGCTCTGTCATTGTGCGAGGTGGCCACAGTTGTTTGGGGTCGAATGTCCATTAGATTATTATCATTGAATATTGATTTAAGACTATCTACAAGTAGATCCATCCTTCAAACTGAACCCCAACATTCATCCAATGTTATAGTGGCGTTAAAATCTCCAGCCACAAAGAGGGATCCAATTTTAAAAATATTTGATGACTCCAATCTATCCCAAAATGTTGCTCTATCCTGATATGGAGCATATAGATTTTGCATGCAGAAATGACCAACCATCCCCCTCAGATTTCTAGTGACAAAATATACCAGCAAAACATCTATAATCTTGGAAATCCGCCCATCTCAGATTCCACAGTGCTGCCAAAACCCTAGAAAGACGCAGGGAGTCAACAACCACCATATGCCAATTCATAAACATTTTTCTAAAGTATTCAAGCACCCAATGAGAAATCATCATGGATTATTGTAGAAGGATGATATGGGGATTAACAAATGAAAATAGTTCTCTAAGGGAGAGAAGTTTTTATGAGTCCCTGAGACCCTGCATATTGAGGGAAACACAGAGAGTCATGATGCATGGAGTCCAAGCGACATTGCTCTAAGGGCCCAAGGTTCAAAATAGGTACCAATTGGGATATCAATAAGGGATGAAGGATCAACAAAAGAGATCGATTTAAATTTGGGCCACTAGAAAAAATGTTTGCTTCCCCTCTTCTCCCAAAATCAAATAGTGATATGAAGAACCGAGTTGGGGCTGATAGTTGGAGAGGTTCAAGTAAATTCCCTACGTATGGAAAGGTTTTCAGGTCAAGTATCAGGTTCGCAACTAGAAATTCTATGTCACTATCCACCAAGTTCATGGGGGATGATACAAGTGACTGGGGGAGGGTGGGGAGGAAAAATAGTAGGATGTGGGGGATTCTCTGGAGTCCTCAGCAGGGAAGGACAATATTGGGAGCCAAAATTCTCATGGTTCATCAAGGAGGAAGAGGGAAGGGGAGTCGAACTCCTAAGCATTGAAGGAGGGGAAGTGTGTAGGGATATTTGGGGATATTCAGGTAGTGAATGTGAGGTAACAAAATGCACAGTACCTTAGTCTAATGAAACAATAGGGAGGTGTGAGGGGAGGACAGTCCAATGTTGGGGGAAATGGAAGGTGGATACTCCTTAAACATCAAACCATGAGAAGAGGGGTGGGTGAAAGGGGAGGTACTTGACAGCTATTGTTGATATTTGTGATATGTCCGACTAGGTCCATCGATCCCTTGGCCACATTGATGAACAACATCCCATCCAGCGTCTTCGAAAATCTGAGCATCACCGCCCACAACACCCTTATGCTTGTGTCTTCGAGGGCATTGTGTCATAAGATGTCTCGTGTGGTGGAAAATTAGACACCAAAATTGTATACACCAAAAGCCCTACTTTTGATGTACGTGGATTTTATCCCAAACTAGATCTATATGCAGAGGAAGGCCCCAAAAGAAACAAATTCCTATCAAAATCTAGGTAACCCTTTTATCCCTAGCCCCGAAGCAATTTTGGTCCACATAAATGAATTTACCAATTACATTTCTAATGTCTATAAATACCCTTCTAGCCCAAAACGCAATGGGTAGTCTTGGAAGCTTCACCCAAATTAGTTTGTTGCGAGGGGTATCCCTAAGTCGGTTAAAACCAATATACCAAGGGTGAAGTGATAAAAAACCATGTCGTTGAACCCATGGAAGTTTGAGGAATTTTTCTAGGTCCTCTTGGTGTAAGAAGTGGAAGTTGTACTAAGAATTTATGAGCCAGATGAGCATAGGAGTGTAACCAAGGAGCGCTTTCCACTGAGTCGAAACCCATGTTCGCATCTCCTTCTCCTTTAAATTCGAGAAGTACCAGTGACCCACCAGTGCTCTTTTCTTAATCACCCGGTCTAGGAGAATATCATAGCCAACACTCAACAATTGCGTCAGAGGAGAAGTCATGATCGTCGGGTGTCGATGTCTCATCTTAGGAACCCGTGAGGAGTCATGGATTTTGACAAATTGAGGTTGTTCTGCATTTAATACAATTGGAAGATCCTCATCAACTGAGTGTACACATATGGTCTTTGCATCAGGTAATAATTTTGTTGCATGGATCTCCGATGACATATGGGCGACCGAATCGGGAGTGGGATGGGAATTCCACTAAGCTGGTCGTGGGGTCGAAGAAGGGCTAGATGAATGTGGCAATTCTACCACCAGGGTGGCTCTGTTGTAAACTTCATTTTCCAAGGTGTCTGATCTAAAAATAATTTATAGATTCATAAGCCCCTAGGTGGAAAAAATGGAGGTATGGTGACCGATCTAGTGTGAAGGCGTAGAGTAGGTAAGTAAAATAGGGGTGTTAGAGGTAGATAGGATAAAGAGACAGAGGAAATCCCCATCCAGAATGTATGGTTGATTGGGAGGACTTGAATAAGTTTAAAAATTACCTTGGAAAGAAGTCCATGAGGATCTAAGTCCCATCAAGTGCGAAAGTGATTTGCACGTATATCCATAGTGACCTCACTGTCGATCCAGAGCCTAATTTGGTTAATTAATGTAGATAGAAGGAAATGTCTGAAAATACCAACCCTTGAACAGTTGGCATGTTTGACAATTGAGATGAAATGAAAAATTGTCTATGTGGAGTTAATACCTCAGGGTGGAAAAATTATAATGCCTCATAAAAGCTTCCATCAACCTCGTAGACAAGGAACCACAAAAGAATTTGAATTGATCGGAAAAAGAGAGATTGTAGAATTCTTGCAGAAACTCCGATAGATCTAGAATTCTAGTTAAATTAAACACAAGTAATTTGTTGATATTCAAGAGAGGAGAGAAATAATTTTCTCCATAAAATAAATTTATTAAAATAATGAATAATAGTAATACATGAGCAACCAAACCTCTAATCCCAAAGGGAGGTGGTTATATAGAAATTGCCGAATATAGAAAACTAGGAAAAAACTAGTTAAAAACCAGAAAAGGCTAAGAAAAGCTAAAGGGAGGCCTAAAATAGAAAAAATGACTCAAGAGAAATCTAATTTAGTCTAAATGGGTGCCATCAAGTGTTCAAAGAACACAACACTTGCGGTTACTGATGCTCCAAATAGTAGTGGAAGAGACAAGCAAAGAGGGAAGGGTAAATTTAATGAATCTAAGAAGGAGAGACCCATACAATCTTTAGAGAGCTCTTCTTTTCCTAAGGGTAAGAAGAAGAAGGAAAGAACACTTTGCAGCTACAATTCCAAAGGCTTTTATCCAGAAGAAAATTGCATGAGGAAAACAATCAATGAGATGGCTAAGAAATTGCAACATCACAATCTCACTCTGCCTGAAAATGCAAAGAAGAAGGATGATAACAAAACAGGGGATGGGAGAGGGAGAGCACGAGATGGTCATGATTTAATGGGGGTACCAGATCCCCAATTTACTTAGGAGATGCCACACTGATAAAAGTGTGCGGAGAAGGAATTGTAGACCTTGAAGGGGGCTGCTTCACAAATGTGATTCATATTCCCTTGTTGTCCACAAATATTCTCTCCATATATTATATCACTCATTTCGACTCTAGAAGGAAGGTGTAATTCACTTTGGACTCCGCAGTGATTACCGACATTTCCATGAGCTCACAGCTTGCACATGGAATTGCAGATCACAGTTCTCGTTTGTATTTCTTCTCCCACTTTGTTCCTAAATATATTAGCACTATGTTTTTGTCACAATCTAATGATATCAGTAGGTTATGGCATGAAATATTTGGCCATCTAAACTATAAGTACTTGCATCAACTTAGCAAGGAAAACATGGTAGAAGGATTTCCCACTACTAAATTCACAAACGGTATATGTCAAGGATGCATTCTTGGCAAGCATCCAGAGCAAGTGTTTGACAAAGGGAAGGCACAGAGAGATTCTTCACCTATTGGGTTGATTCACAGTGACATCACGGACCCATTCCTGCAGCCTTCAATCAGTAAGGCTTGATTGTACTCACCATCATAGATAATTTGTCTCCTCTCTTAAATATCAGCAAATTACTTATGTTTAATTTAACTAGAATTCTAGATCTATCGGAGTTTCTATAGGAATTATACAGGGATATGAGATATATTTCGCTAAGGTCCACTGGAAATAGTTCGCAACCCCTACAGATCTAGTTATAGTCTAAGCATGAAGGAAAATACAATACAACTCTGTAAGCTAGTGGAAGTATCATCCCATGCAACAACAGTAGCAACGACAACCCAAGCATGTCCACCATCAGTTACATCGTCCGAAACCAAAGTTTTTGCAGGTTTGAGAAATGGTGGAAGTGCAAATCCACTTCCTCCAGAGAGATGCATAATTATTGGTCTTTAAAAAAGAACCATGTTCTTGATGCGATGATGGACATGCGATCTTAAGGATGTCAATCCATAGAGGTATATCATCTCCAACGAAGTAAGCTCAAATGTTCATTGATGATACAGTGTAGGATATATATACAAATGAGAAATATTATGACAATATGTAGAATTTCAGATGTGAGGATGTTAAAACTTGTTCAGGGAGGATGCGTGGATGTTAGGCCCCTATACTACTAGTGTAACCCCTTATTATTATTAGTACAACCCCGTTATTGTATTGTTGTACCCATGTAGTCCCCATATTGTTACTATTGTGCCCCATAGAAGCCCACTATTGTTATTATTGTGCCCTTACTTTATTATTGTTATGTCAGCTCTGATTATATTATCACCCCTTAGACTCCTATATATAGAAAGGAGGTATTTTCATTTGTATCATCAAAGAATTATTCATTTATGTAATGTAAAGGAGGTTGCTCCCTCAAAGAGGCTGAATTCCAAGGCATTGATCTATCTTTTCTATCTTTTTGTGAGCTAGTTTCATAATATTTGGTATCAAAGCTTTGGGTTCTAGGGTTTCGCTGATCCGAATAGGTCGTTGTGGTATTTTTTCTATAACTTTTTTCTGCAACATTTCAGAAGTGAAAAAAAAAACCATTTGAGATGAAATCGCATTGAATGTCGGGTCCGAATTTTAGAACTAAGATGCCTCAAGTACGATGGCTAGCCAACTACTAGTGATATGGTCGCCAATGGAACTGCAAGAGGTGGAAACACAAGGATGGAACAATATTCCAGATGTATCAAAAAGACCAGAGATAAGGAGGGGGCCTGATATGGAAAACATAAAAAACATAAATGTTTCCAATATGTAGAAACTCCTCATTCATAGGCTAATTTATCCTTCAAAAAAATTGTTATCATTAAACAATTAACAAACGGAACACTAAGTGGAAAAGGGAGGCAGACAACTCAGTCACGCAGTTACCTTAATATTAAATGATGGGACTCTGGCCTGGTATGCTACATGCAATCTTCAATTATAATCGTGAAGACTATTCTCATATTGTTACCTCCTCTACTGGAATAAAATCCCTAGATCCTCTGCCCTCCTAGCGTTATTCTCGACTCCTTACGTTGTTCTCTCATAGTTACCTGAATCTGATGTCATGGTGCATTTCTCATTACACCACTTTAGATATCTTACAAGAAATTTACACGAAAAGCCCCATCTTTGGTATTTCTCTGTGGCTTCATATCTAGAAACAAGAATGGGATAGTTTTCACTGTATAAATCAAACTCTAATCTGTACCAGAATGGTAGTCTCATGCATTTAAAGATGAACTAAAAGTTGGGAATGACTCACAGGGTTTTGAATATATTGAGACAGCTGATTCAGGAATAGATATTTCCAACCACAATGAGAATAGATGCCTCTGATTTTTTCAATGAAGATTCGATGGTGGAATTCCATATGGAATTTGCTAGGGATTAGTGGAATAAAAATTCAATGGTGGCATTTGATATTGGGTCTGTCACTATCAATGGTTTGAATATTCGATGGTGGCATTGGATATTGGGTGAGCTACTGTAAAACCATAATTCACAACTCTCTCTCAGATGTAATTTTCCCACCCTATGAAACATTTGTGCTTGGGAGAGGTATTGTACAACAAAATTTAAATTTAAATTCTCAAAAAGTGTTCAAATTTTCCAAGAAAATAGATATAATATTTTATTTTCACCTACCTTTTAGTTGTACTTGAAAAAATAATAGGCTTTTACATTTTTTTGGTTGTGATCTTAGGTGGTATTTATAAAATAATAATAATATAAAATATATATTTTAAAGGTTATGTTTTATATGTAATGATTTTCCTATTAAAGTTTACGGAGTTAAAATGTGAGATGTTGGAAGGAAACAAATTTTTTTAAAGGTTAGGTTGGTAAAACTAAAATAGAGTATATATTAAATTGATTTAATAGTTAAAAACAAGTGCTACTTTATTAAAATTCATATGTCAAATTTGGAAGGAGTAGGATACACATCTTTCTTTAGGTTAAATATATTTAAATTGTTGTGTGAATGGGGTTGTAAGACCCTACATTTTCATCTTGAGAAAATTGAACTCTCTCCTAGTCATTCACATAGTTCAGGTTGTTATAAGCAAAGTAGGTGATTTGAAATCGTCCATAAACTAAAGCTAAAGTAGAATTGATTGATTGGAAACAATGAATTGATTGTTAACCTTAAGTGTTCAAAGTGGAATACTAGAGGAAAGTAGTTGATTTAAGATTGAATCAATAAGTTAAGAAACATAATTAAGCTTGAATTTGCAGAATAAAACAGAGATAGAAGACAACAAACATTGATTACAGAGTTCTTCCCTGATGGACTACATCTGCAGGTCTGCTTTCAAGATGGGCATCCACTTTATTAGGATTGATCAAAAGAGTTATTTTACACAGAAAACATACAAGACTAAATGTGCACACAGGCACTTCTGGTCTCTGTCAACAGAAATCTCTCTCCCCTATCTTTCCAATGCCTATCTCATTTTCCAATTCCGCCTCGAGATGGCCAAGATACACTCAAATCAATAATTTCCTCCCTGGCTCAGCATCTACTTACAAGACTCCAAAATCACTCTAATGCCTTTACATGAGAAGAATGATGAATTTATCACACTCCAGGTTGATTCAAGGCTCCCATGACTAAGATTGGCATGAATGGGTTTGACTTGGATAAGTAGATGCTCGGTCTTATGACTAGAGGAGAACTTAGTGTTAAGTTACATGGTGGTTGAATTAACTTTATGCCAAACCAATTGAAAAATCAAAATAGACTTTATAATAAAACTTGACCCCTAGGGGTCAATTACCAGTAAGGAACAACTTAACTATTGGCATGTGAATGCGTTGGTCTAACTGCAGACTGCAACCTCCTGGACACCCTCCGACAGCATACCGCTGATAGTTATGGCTTACCTCTATGGTGGTCACAACAGATTTGTCCGACACAATCACAATCTTCCTATTAGTTGTAAGTATGTTCACATGTCACTGAAACCTCCAATGGTTTAACCTCCACACGGTTAGACTATGAGTTGTATTGCATTGTAATATGTGTTGCCATGGTTATTCCACCTCAATGCTCACATGCAACACAATTCCGATGCAGCTTAGCTGTTGTGGTTAGGATCTATGTTTGCTTGTTTTGCATTGTTTTTTAAATACAAAGTTTGAAAGTGGGTTTTTCCCAATGGTTTTTTTTTTTAGGTTTAGCATTAGGTTTTACACCATAGGTTTAGCACTAGGTCATCTCCTTAGCATAGGTTACAATGAGTTAGGAATTAGAGTTAGGCTTTAGTTCCACCATAGATAAACCCCTTTAAAAAAAAACTTTGTCACAATATGACATCAATTTGGACCACCTTGCCACCATCAAGAACTAACGATGAAACCAACACCGGAAGAACTGAAGAACACTACGATGCTGACAAAGTTGAAGACAGTCTAAACTCTTCGGATACACGGAACTGGCAAGATCCTCCTGGATCAATTCTCTCCACTTGAAAGCTTTTGGACCACAAAATTTTGATTTAAGTAGATATCAGGTGAGGGTACAGTTCCCTCGCTCTTTTGATCTCCATCCACATTTCCTTGCTTGGATTCATGCCCTTGAGTACCACTCGAAGATATTCAACATCTCCATGCCTTGAAGATTGAATCTTCCAGTCCAAGATGATATCTTCCTGCAACTCATTCATATACTCAGGTGCCAAATCATCAATAGTTGGAATTTTTGTATCTTCCTTGGGATCCATGATCATCATAGCTTCATACAATTTCATATTTTCTACATTTACAACTAAGTAAATATGCATGTAAGGAAGTAAATTTAATTGAAATGCATTATTTCCAATCCTTTCCACAATCTTGAAAGGGCCATACCCGATCACTGACCTAAAAATGATGATCGACTCGATGCTTGTCATGGCGCATTTTGTACTTGGCCTGACTCTTCTCTAACTGATCCTACATTGCTTAATGAATCTATTGTATCCATTAAATGAACTTAACTAGTTTTTTTTGCATCATCACATCCACCAACTTTATCCTCTTCATCGAACATGAAATCCATGGGTGATTTTGGTAGATACCCAAAACATGTTTCAAATGGTGATCGATTAGTCAACGAATGTAAGGCTCGATTGTAAGCATGCCACACATAAGGTAAAGATTCATCCCACAAATTAGGATGTTTACTATAGTATACCTAGGAGGGAT
Source organism: Pinus taeda (assembly GCA_000404065.3). Classification (NCBI taxonomy): domain Eukaryota; kingdom Viridiplantae; phylum Streptophyta; class Pinopsida; order Pinales; family Pinaceae; genus Pinus; species Pinus taeda. Next base: position 25,837 of record APFE031195395.1, on the reverse strand, counting down.
AGTATGGGGTACAGAGGGAGGTACCTAAGGGAATAATGTAAGAATGGAATGGGCCATAGTAATAAATAAAGTGGGTAACTCGTATCATGTAAGAGACCACAAGTAGTTAGCAATAATGTGATAAGTCCATTGTATTAGATATATGCTATTGAGAGAACCATGGTAATGACCCATGGTATTGTATGTATGAATCCTATATAGATGCTAGAGACTCCCCCATTGAGGGATGTCAAGGAATATTGTATTGACAAGCATATGGCTTGTGGAGTGTTCTCCTTCCTTAAGGAGTGATTGTATGGTGTTTCCCTACCTTAAGGGTTTTGATCAATAAAGATAAGTTTATTTGAAGTTTATATATTTTGATCTTTTTATTTTGGGCATATTTCTATTCTCCTATATTTGCAGGTCAGATCTATTACAAGTGGTATCATAGCACTTTCTTGGGCAAGCGGAGAGATACTTTTTTTTTGCAAGAATGTTTTGGGGCAGCGAGTTTGCATATAAGATATGTAACTTCTGGTACAAAATTTAAAGAAAAAAAATTATGATCTAGATTATTTGCGAAAAAATATGCAATTTCAAAAAACATATTGGCTGAATCAGAGTCCGAATGAAGGAGATATTGTTGATTTAAAAATCAGTTGTGTTGCAGAAAGTTTTTGATGAAAATTCGTGAACGGTGGATATCAAGTTAACTTTTGTCATTTCTATATGGGAATTTTTAGAAAATAATTGTAGATTCTCTTGAAAAATTACCCCATTAAGAAAAACATCAGTGAAATCGAAGTCCAAATGAGGGAGATATTGTTGATTTAAAGTCGGCTCTTTTTCTAGAGATTTGTGTGACAACGAGATAGTTGTAGCGCAAATCTGAAATTCCAAAGTGCCCAGATCAGGATTTATATCACATGGGAAGATGCAGAATTGTTGGTCCAATTCTGAAAATGGGCCATAATAAGGATTCTCAGCAACATTTACCGAATTGTGGCTATTTTAAATTTTCTCCAAGTCAGTGATATTTTCAAAACCCTCTTCATGGCTTCTAGCAAGGATCTTATTTTTACAGAAAAGATGATGACCCCACTATTGAAGACTTCATAAGAAGTGAAAAGTTCATATATGGCAAAGATTGGAAAGGTTTCGTATGGCTTGGTTTGCAGGATGAGGCTGCCAAATGGTTGAGATCACCTTACAACAAGAAATTGTACAACCTTTTAGATGAAGAATTTGAAAAATTCATTTTAGACAAATGGTCTCATGCTGGACAATAAGATAAGGGGAAACATATGGGGTTATTTTCTACTAGTATCTCCTTATTACAGGTTCATGGCTGTATTCAGAAGGATAAAATCATTGTATATATAAATCCTAGTTGCAAGCAAAATTTTATAAATGTTAATTTGACAAAAATTGCAAATCCCAGCTAAACAAATGGAGAACACACAGTTTAATAATGACCAGGTGAAAGTTTATAAATATTTGAAGATTTCTCTGGATAAGTATGTATTGCATTATGAGTTTTATGCTTCAGATATGGATAGTGTGGATGTTGTTTTGGGATACCCTTGGATGGAATATGTTGGAACTATCAATATTAATGTGCAAGCGAAATTCCTGAAGCTTTGGTATAAAAGGAAGAAAATTACATTACATGATATTTCCATCAATAAATAGGTAGAGTCCAACGAGGCTGAAGCAGAAGATGTTGTAGGTATAGACACATCGGATGAGGAATGAGTTATTGAAGTAATATTGGAAGATAGGCAACAACAGCAGGCACCACAACATGTACTAGATACCAATCAAGCTCCACTAGGTGGTGAATTGAAGAAAGATACACCATTGGTTAAAACTTTAGCATATCACCACCCACATCACCCCGCAACAAAACAACCAACATGTTGGCAACAAATTAGCCACAATGAAAAAAACCTCTACATGATAGATAGAGAGGGGCGACTATCCGTCCACAACACATCAACATAGAAGAGTTGCTAGGGTCAAACTCCATCTCAAGCAAGTGAGGCACCAGCTAGATCGAGGGTTCACCTTTCTCTTGGATGGCTAGATGCACATGCATGGTACGAGTGGACTACTCTGTTGAGTAGATCTCATTATTTGTGTTCTTCTTATGTTTCAAGGACGAAACATGTTTAAGCGATGTAGAATGTAGTATACCTAGGAGGGATAGTATGGGGTACAGAGGGAGGTACCCAAGGGAATAATGTAATGATGGGATGGGCCATAGTAATAAATAAAGTGGGTAACTCATATCATGTAAGGGACCACAAGTAGTTAGCAATATTGTGATAAGCCCATTGAATTAGATATATGGGATTGAGAGAACCATGGTAATGACCCATGGTATTGTATGTATGAATCCTATATAGAGGCTAGAGACTTCCCCATTGAGAGATGCCAAGGAATATTGTATTGACAAGCACATGGCTTGTGGAATGTTCTCCTTCCTTAAGGAGAGATTATATGGTGTTGCCCTACCTTAATGGTAGAATTGAAGCTTCTGTGATCCATCATAGCTATAAGAAGAATTTCGGCGTAAATCACATATCGAAAGACCTTTGTTGACGTGTTTCGAACCAATTAGTGTGGTTCATCGTTAGGACAAGTTGAAGAAACAGATCCAGTCTAGCAATATAAATAGTCTAAGCAGAGACTCCAACGGCTAAAAAAAATTAACGACTAATTTTTGACTTTAGGACCCAGGTCAAATTTTCATTTATTAATTTAATATTATT
>APFE031195395.1:0-11446 GCA_000404065.3 Pinus taeda | reverse complement strand
ATACATATACGCGGGTTGGGTATATGCCTACCCGCGTATACACGCGTTTAACTCAGGGCAATGTTGCGTATAAGGGATAAAAAAATGTTTTTTAAATTTTGGACCAGGTCTGGAAGGAGGGGTTGCCCTAGGCCATGATTTCTAATAGTGAGATTTGGAGCTATAACAAGCACCCAATCACCTGGTTGGAATTGATTTTTCTGAATAGGCTTGTCATGCCACCTTTTACATTGCTGCTGAATTAGTATGTTCTGTTGAATAGCATCCCAACGGAATTCATCTAACTCATTAATTGGACAAGACACTGTTGTTGTGCCTCAGAGAGATCCAGTCCTAACTGAACTGCAGTTCTGAAAGTTTTGATCTAGAATTCAATTGCTAACAGAACCTATTTTCCATATACCAGCTCATATGGTGTATGTCCCATGCTATTTCTCCAAGTGGTTCTGTATGCCCACAAAGCCTCTAGTAATCTTTTAGCCTAGTCCTTTTGATGCATATTTAATGTTTTTGTCAGAATGGACTCGATCACTTTGTTCGTAGATTCCACTTGGCCATTTGCTTGCGGGTGATACGGCGTGGATTTCTTGTGCTGGATCTTGTATTGCTCCATCATATCCTGTACTAGATTAGAAATAAACTACAGACCATTGTCAGAAACAATTTCTCTAAGCACACCAAATCTAGTAAATATTTCAGTAAAAAGAAAATCAACAACTTTTTTTGTAGGAAAAGAAACAGCTTCAGTTTCTACCCATTTCGTAACAAAATTTGTACAAACCAAGATATGCTTTTTACTTAATGATGTTGGATTTATTGGCCCTATAAAATCAATAGCCCATTTTTCAAATGGCTCAATCATAACTTGGGGGCATAAAGGCATTTCATTGGTTTGATTAGGCTGGCCCATTCGCTGATAGCTATCACAATGCCTGACATATTGTTTGGCATCCTTAAACAAGGAAGGCCAAAAGTAAGCAGCACACAATACTTATATGCAGTCTGCTTATCAGCGAAGTGGCCTCCACAAGGTTCATCATGAGCAAATTTCAATATGTCAAACACTTCCTCCTCTCTTACACACCTACGAATAATGAGATCTGGACCAGTGTAAAAGAGATCTCCTTGAATCTAGGAATTTACTTTTTTGAACAATATTCTGCTTTTCACGAGCGGACAAGTGGGGTGGTGTTTTCTCAGTAACCAAGTAATTAGCAATGTTAGCAAACCATAGGGAATCTGTTGACATAGAAAAAATATGTTCATCTGGAAAGTCATCATTAACAGGAGTTGCTTCAATAGGATTATCTAATCTAAAAAGAAAATCTTCTACAACATTAGATTTTCCTGGTCTATCAACAATAGTAATATTAAATTCCTGCAACAATAGTAACCACCTAGTCACTCTACCGCTAGTTAATGGTTTATTCATCAAATATTTAATCACGGAATGATCAATATGTACAAATACTTCATATCCTGTAATATAGTGCCTGAACTCATTAATTGCAAAAATTACAGCTAAAAACACTTTCTCTGTAACTGTATAATTTAATTTAGCGGAAGACAAATTCTTAATAATATAATAAATAGCATAGGATTGTTTATTTTCCTCTTGTCCTAAAGCTGCGCCAATAGCCAAATCTGAAGCATCAGAGGAAATGTGAAAAGGCAGGGATCAATTTGGATCTCTCAATACTGGTGCATGTACTAACTTTTCCTTCAGTGTTTCAAAAGACTGTTGGCAAGCTATGGTCCAAGAAAATTCACTATCCTTAGCTAGAAGTGGGAAAAGAGGAGCAACGATCTTAGAAAAAATTTCAATGAATCTCCTATAGTAACCAACATGTCCTAAAAAACCTCTTACTTCCCTTTGAGTTTTGGGTGCAGGGAGATGCAGAATGATTTCAATCTTTGCTGGATCAACCTGGATGCCTTTACTAGAAATCAAATGGCTAAGTACCACTCCTGCTTTTCACATTAATCTACATTTATTGTCACTCAAGGTGAGATAGGCTTCCTGAAAATGAAGAAGCACTTTTTCCAGATTTTCGAGAGCTTCTTGAAAAGAATCACCAAACACAGAAAAGTCATCCATATAAATTTCTACAAATTCTAGATCACCAAAAATGGCCAGGACTGCCCTTTGAAAGGTAGCCGGGGCATTACATAAACCAAAGGGAAGCACTCTATAAGAAAATGTACCCCATGGACACGTAAAAGTAGTTTTATCCTGATCTTCGGGTGCAATCTGTGTTTGGCTATAACCATTGAAGCCATCCAAAAAGGAAAAATATTTCTTTCCTACAAGGGTATCAGGCACCTAGTCAATGAAAGGGAGAGGGAAGTTATCTTTGATAGTGGCTTTGTTTAATTCTCGATAATCAATACAAATACGCCATCTTCCATCTTTCTTAGGTACTAGTACTAATGGAGAGACCCACTGACTGTCGGAAATAGGATAGATAAAACCAGCATCCAAGAGTTTCTATACTTCTTCCTTCACAATATCTCTTAGAGCTAGATTCATTCGCCTTTGGGGTTGTCGAATAGGTTGAGTTCCTTCTTGAATATAGATGTGATCTGTACAAGTTTCAGGAGGAATACCCTTCATATCTTCATAGCCCCATGCAAAGGCACTAAGATGGTTTTTCAACAAATTCACAAGCTGCTCTCGTAGAGATGAGTCCAAATCTGAACTAATATAGAAGGATTTACTAGGGCTGGTCTCAGCAAGAGTAGTATCAGGCTCAGGAGTACTCAAGGGGGTGGCCGAATGCAGCGGTACAAAAGGATGAGAATCATGATTATCTTGAAAATCTAGGCTAAAAATCTGGCTCAATAGCTCAAAATTAGGCATAGTGTCTAGATTATTTAGGAAATCTTGAATCTCGTCTTCTTGTGAAGACCCACTATACTGATGGATAAGGGAAATAGGATGAGTCTCCTCATCACTACTTTGATCCAACAATAAAGTATCTCGAAGGTCTTGAATGGATCTGGCAGGGGGGTATAAGGTAACTTTCTTCCTAGAATCTCCATGCGAAATATACATATCACCGGAGTGACATCCAATATATGCATCGGCTGTAGCAATCCATGGTCAACCCAAGATCAAGGGATGTCTTCCTACTGTGTTCTTTGGCTGAAGCACAATGAAATCAGCAGGATATTCCCAAGAATCTAATGAGATGATTACATCGTCCAATACTCCTTCTAACTTAATTTTAGATCTATCTGCTAATTTAAGCACAGTGGGAGTAGGGCGAAGATGAGATAACTGAAGTTGATCAATGGTTTGCTTAGTCATGACATTAATGGATGCCCCTAGGTCTATAAGAACATTAGAGACAATGACATTACCAATCTGAACTAAGACAACAGGGTTTCCAAAATCAATATATTTTTCCATAGACACACATCCTGCCATCAACTCTGCTGCCCTACCAACAAATTGAATGGTTTGGGGTACCAACTCTTCCTTTTGAGTTTCTTGAGACAGAGTTCCTTAATAATCTTGGTACAAATAGGGATCTCTTTGATGGCTTGGAGTAGAGGTATCTTGATGAAAAGATTCTGAAGCTCCGATGCCAAGCTAGTCTCAGAAATAGGCTCACTTATTTCCATTACTAGCCTCTTTGGGAAGGGAGGCTGGTTGGAAGAAGATGGCAAGGATTCAGAGGGTAAGGGCTGCTTAGTGACAACTTTCGAAGAATGATTAAGACTTTCCTTTTCTTCTTTCTCTTCAACAATCACTTCAGGCTGCTTCTTATTTTCTGATGTTACAATCCTTCCCGATCTAATTTAATATCATGAACCCCAACTGGAATAGACTGGTACTTGAATAAAGGTGGGTTTGTTACATAGATCATTTGCACTGCTTTATTATTGTTAGGATTGGGCATAGGTTAAGCAGGCAACTGAGGAGGACGAAAAGGTGGAGGTAAAGGTAATGGTGGAGTAGACTGACTCGGAGGTTGAGGCATTGAATAAGGTGTATGTGTAGATGGATATGACTGCATGGGTGGCTGGTAGGAATATGGAGAATGAGTTGGCCCTCTCCAACCTTATTGCCATGGTTGAGAAGGTTGCCCATGCTGATATTGGTTCCCATATTGCCACTGCTGATTAGTGTTAGGATAAGAATATGCATGTGGATTATAACCAAAATAGTGTGGAGAAAATTCAGGAGCCATACCTACACCTACCTGAGGCCAATTTCTTTTTTTCTCCCATAGCATACAAGTATTCAACTTCAGGCTATCCCCCGGTAAATATAGCTTTAAGTCCTGGTATAGAGGGACATTTTTCTGTGATATGGTCTTCTGCACAAATAGCACACTTATTAGTTTCTTTCAAATTAAGAGGACATTCTTTAGGAGGATGCTTGTCTCTACATTTAGGACAGAAAATACTTAATGAATCTTGTTCCTTCATGAGTTTTTGTTGAAAGTTTAAAGAGTCCAACTGTTTGGTAACAATATTCATTATGTCAATTTTCATGTTTTCCATTTTATTTTCTAGTCCAATAATCATAGCATCAGTAGATTCGGTTTTTCTATTTCTATTTCGAGTTCCTCTACCGGATCTATACTAATTTCTTGAAAATTTCCTACATAATTCACAAATTTGTTTGAAAGTTTGCTGAGAAATATCACGATGCCCTAACAAATTTAAATTATTTCTAGCATTATCAGTAAGTCCTCTTAAGAACAAGGTTCTAATAGTACTGGAATCAAGCTTAAGTTTCAACCTTTGTAAAATATACAGAAATCTTTCTAGGTAATCTTCAAGAGCTTCATCATCATCTTGTATGATTGTAAAAATCTCATCCTGCATGTCCCGAGTTTTACAATATTCTTGATATTTAGACAAAAAACTCTCTTCATATGATCCCAAGAGGCTATAGTGTTTCCTCCTAACCCCATAAACCAGTGTAGAGTTGAGTCCTTGAGAGTAACAAGAAATAATCTTAGCTTCTGAGCATCAGTTGAATAATCATAACTTCTACGCAGAATATCAAACTCGAATAGAAAAGAGTCAGGATCTTCATGAACTTTACGATGGAAATGAGGGAGAGTTGATGGTGGAATATTCTTCATTTGCGCCACAGTATTAGGGTCCACAATTGGAAACACAAAAATGGATTGTTCCCCACTTACCTGGTTTTCACCAATCCCTTCCGCATGATCTTCATGGTCTGCCATTGTTTCCCTTTTGCTCCCAACAGACTGAACCACACCTGAGCTGTTGTCACCAGAATCCAGTTGGACTGTTCCTGCGTGATGGGTTTGAATTGGATTGGGCTTCTTGCTCACAGAAGGAGACCCAATATGAGAATTGTTTTCAGAATTCTTTCGACCCTTAGTGGGCTTTGAACCTCTACCTTTTCTAGGCATTCATTTCAAAAAAGAAAGAAAAATAACAAAACAATTTCTATTAAAAAATGTTGTTAGAAATCAATGAACACCGGTAAAATTCCTTCAAAGAAGTTTTTCCTGCAAAAAATAAAGGAAAAGTTACCTCTATTGTATAATCAAAAAATTCTTACCAAATCAAATTGCCTCCCCGGCAACGGCACCAAAATGTTGGGTGTAGGAATTACACTTAAGCAGACTCCTCAACACTTAAATTGTCAACCCGAGGGATTTGTAAACTTAGAGACGAAGCACAGGCAATGCCAAAGATGGTATCAATATTTCTAATGTCAATCCCTACTTTCTTTAAAACAAATATTGTAGAATCAAATTAAAAAGAGAAAAAGGCAACCTAAATCATCAAAATAATCTAAGACTGGAACAAGAAAGAATTCATTTGCAAAAGGGATTTAGAAATAAAGGGTCAATCACTCTAGCTCCTTTGGTCCAAATGAGCTCCCTTGTAGCAAGTCTGCAAACACAAACAAGCAAACAAATTAAATAGCACCTGAAAAGCCAATATCATAAATCATATCCATCATAATGATCAAGGAATTTACGAAACAAACCACATAAGACAACTTGTTGAGAAAAATGAATCTGATTGTATTAATTCAAATCAAAGAAGAACTTTACAACCTGTGCCTTGATGATGTATAAGCTTGTCCCAGGGTCCGACAAGAAGTCTCCTCTACTTTGACAAGTTTCACTCACTTCCCAATGAAGCCAAAAGGTATGTGATCTCTCCTCTCAAGCTTAACTAGGAAGTCCCAATTCCATCAGCATTTACCCTAAAAAATGTTCAGCTTCTAACCTCCCCAGCAACTAACCCAGTGCCTTAATTTATAGTGCAATGGAGGGAAGTTACTAGGTCCTCCTTCAAAGGGATAAAACCCTCCTTCAAAGGGATAGCTCCTCTTATCAAGGGATTAGTTCCTTCTCTTTTGGGATGCATGAACCATCTTGGAGCGAACAATCCACGTCAAAATTCCTTCTAGAATCATCTAGAATTAACCCAAAGTGAGTTTTTTAGAATAAACTTGTGCCTTTTTGACTTTCATAGGGCTACGCACCCACCCCTTTATAGACAAAGCGTGCAGATATGCAGGTGACATGAACAAAGGGTGCGGGCCCGCAGGCAAAAGTGAGAGAAAGTGCGGAACCGGAGCTTTATTTATTTTCAATGTTTTTCTCTCATTTTCAAAGCTTGACGTGAAGAGCTAAGGTCTGGGACTTGCTTAGGAGGACAGTATAAGTGATGATAGACCCATACTGACTGCAAATAGTGATGGTGACGATATTTTTGTGTAACAGATTTCCCCCTAAAGTGCGAAGTCTGTAGTAGATGAGGATTTCATTTATCATTTAGGAAGAGTGAAGTACTTTATCATTTCAAGGATCTTCTTATGGAGAGCCCGATTGGAACCTGTAAAAACATTCAATGCAAAATATATATATGAGATCATATCATCACTGAGGTAGGCATTCCCATACTCAGATCAAAAATAACTAGAAAACTAACTACTACTTTGATATAGGAATGATCTTGTAATACATCACAAGTATAGACACATGTAGACACATTATGGACGTAGACATCTGTTTATGAATAGTCCACAGTATAATGAATACAAAATTCCTCGCAGCCTGGATGTTGGAAACTAGATCCAGGGTCTTCATTTCTACTTCTCGAAATAGTACGATTCTATCCATGTGAATGAATGTGTCGAAGTTGAACATGGTAGAAACGCACTTGATTACAGTCAATGATGTAAACTATTAACATGTGAGAGAAACCACCAATAATGCAATGGTTCTCAAAGTATCAGTACAATCCATGAGATGTGATTAGATGTTTGATGTGACATGTCACGGAATCCTTTGATCGAAGGTCAATGATGCAACCTATCGTCGAAGGCGAGAAACCTACCATTGAGGCATGCAAATCCCAAGGTACTGGTGATTTCTAGATCATCTTTCTAGATAAAGAGCTGAAGTCGATAGAAAGCGATCCGTCGTAGGCAAGCCTAAAACACGAAATCATAGATCAAGTTTGAAGAAATTTAGTTGCAAGGACTGACTCAAGGATGGTCAATATGGATGATAGATATTTTGCAGATGAATGGCTTATTTGCACTGACCTCTTAAACACATAACGACATAGCAGATGGTTTGGTGACAATTGACCCAAAGTTAATACCCAGAAATCGACTGAAGACTTTCAATGTGGTTTGATCAACTGTTAGGCAAAGGATTTCCCAACCCAAGTGAATAAAAGTGTCGTGTTTAAGAGTGGTTACAAAGTATGACAAACATGCTCATTTTTCTCTCTTTTCCCCCACCATTTCTGGCAAGTACCTCTTTATTTTTTACAAGCTTGAGGAGTATAACATTTGCTTGATTATAAGCTCATCCTTCGGATGAGTCCAACTTAGTTTAAATTCGAACCCTAAGAAGGAGTGGTCCATTCCTGTTTGTAATTGAACAGGTCCTTTACTGTCAAAATTTAACGAGTCCAGTATAGGAGAAACTCGGCGTTTTTCAATTTTAGAGAGTCTGAAAAAACTTAAGAAGTCTCCAGGGTTGACCTTTTTCGTAAATTTGTGTCTCCCATGCCCGAAAACGTATAAAATAATACTTGAGAGAACCGCTTGATCTTTACGACCAAGGAGTACTTTTCGTAATTAGTGCCTCTGATCTGAAAAAGTAAAAAAGCGACCAATGACACGTTGTTTTATGACCAATATCGAATTTGAAACGACAAAAATCCGGCAATCTTTTTATGTTTTTACGGTCAGAAAAGGGCTGTAAGAGGACCGTATTTTTAGTTCCGTTTTAAGGAGCTTAAAAATAAAAACTCGGCAATCTTTTCATTTTTTAGGAGTCAGAAAAGATCTTAAAGGTGACTCTAATGTTTTTCTGTTGAAAATGACTGATTTCGCCTGAAAATTCTATTATCCTGAACAAAAACTCAAACATTACTCATACCTGTTTAAAATGGATAAAAGTGTTGGAAACATTACCTTTTCAAAGTGAAACATAAACAAATTTGCAATTTATTTATTCAAAAAACTTATAAAAAGGGCTTTCGTCAATTCATTTTTACCGTTTAAGATTTGGGTGAGAAAAAAGGGCTTTTGGTCAGAAACTTCCAGTGAATATTTCGGAAAATCCGTTCGTCGGAATCGAATGTTGTCTCGTCCAGGTAATCCACATCATCCTACTCTTCAATTTCATCCGTTTCAAATTGTTTTTTAGGGGTTCATTTCATTTTTTAGGAGCTTTTAGGTTCAAAAATCCGCGTGCGGGGCCCGCGGGTGTACCACAGGGGACCTGCGTACCCCGACTTTTTTGGAGTGGGAAGAAAGTCGGGGGTACGCACCTGTCGTGAAGGCAAGGTGCGGGCCTCATGCACTGTCTCTAACCAGAGAGTGCGTACCCTGCACAAAGGTTTTTAAAACTTAATAAACTCAAAATCCACCTAAAATTTTCAATTTCATATGTTCTAATTTTCCTTTTAACTGAATGCAGGGTAAACATCATGCTTGATTGGCGAGAACGGGAGCATGAGGACTTATATCTTGCCGCGATGAATCATCAACCTTCGATTGATGCATTGAAGGCATGTGGCTTATACAAATTCTGGGCCATACTTGGCATGAGGGCCCAGGTGGACTTTCTTCAGTGGCTGGTGGATAGATGGAGCATACAGGACTAGTGCTTCTTCATTGGTGGTCACTAGCTCGAAATAGAGTTGGCAGACATATACTTTTTGATCGGTTTGCCTAAGAGAGGTGAGCATTTGACTCTATTCGGGACTAGGGCAGGTGGCCAGTCTGTCGATAGCCTCCGGCTAGAGTACTGCAATGTCTAGAACAGAGACAAAGGGATAGATATCAAAACCATATCCTGTCCTGAACTCATGGTGATTTCATTTACAGTTACTAGACTCTGCGGTAGCGCAACACTACATATAACCACTGGATCCCAGATGCGGATGGCAGTTGACTGCTTTCGAGGCACCATTTTCAACTGGTGCGATGCTGTGTTGGCTAATGTAAAAGGCCAACTGACTAGGGCCAAGAACGGACAACTGAAGACCTTTGGATATGGTGCTTTAGTTGTGAGCTTTGGTCTGGAGAGGGTCCCATTGTTGGTCCCACAGTACCTCACCGTTGGAGCTGGGCTTCCTCGAGAGCCCAAACTGATGTGATGGGTTGCAGTTGTGGCCCATCATCCTAATGAGGGAACAAAGGTCGTTCGATTCAAACCTGAGTATTTCTAATGGTTGGAAAACCAGGTTTTTTCTATTTAGGTGTTTCCTTATGCTGGGGTAGATTTTCGCGGTGACCCAAACATGGCTCTTCCACCAGGAGAGCAATGGGATAACTAAGGTAAAATCATTTTCAACATTTTCCTAATTTAATTTTTTTTTGTTTTTTATCTCGTCCCAAAATTGATAGTAAAAGTTTCAAATGCAGATGCGGGCCCACGGCAACCAGCCACTCTCCGGCCTTACAAGAGGAAACAACCAACTGCAGCGGCACCAGCCCCATAGGACGAATCAGCAGAGACTTTGGCCGAGTTGGAGAGCCATCTAGAGCACTTGATAGGGGACATTCCGGAGACCAGCATAGATGATATTCCTCGTCGACTTCAGTGCTATGTGATTGGGGTCCGAGGACCTTTTAGGAGGTTCCTTTGTAAGGTGGCCCGTGCAGTGGTTTCTTATCGAGATCATCACCAGTGATAGGATGATCGCTTATTGTAGTCACATATGACATTTTGCTTTTTGTACTTATCATTTTTGCCGATCATAAGGTGTTTTTCAATCTATGTTCGAGGACGATGTATATTTTGACACACTCCTATATTATACTATATCACTATTACCGGCTTATCATGTTAAACATGTTATGGAATGTTTTTAAATTTACTTGTATGACTATTGCAAATGTCTACTTAACATTTGAGAAGCAATTGCATCTGCTACTGTATTAAAAGATCTTGGAATATGCTGATATTCAATATAGTCAAATTCACGTTCCAAGAGACGCACTATCAAAAATAATCTCAATAACACTGGATTTCTAATGGCATATACTCTATTAAGCTGTAATAAAACGAGTTCAGAATCTAACCTTACTATCAAACTCCGAATCCCAAATGAAATAGATTTAGATAATAACTCAATCACTACACTATACTTTGGAATGTTGTTCGTTGTTTGAACGAGGCTTACCCCATGCATAGATACCAACTCATCAGAGGGCGAATAAATAACCCAAGCTGTGGAAGAAGTATTCCGTGTACTACGACAAGCACCATCAGCGAAACCAATTTATGTTTGGAGAGGCGTCGACATCTGCGATATCAAGAGTAAAGCAAAGATAAGCGGGAATAATGATGAAAAACACTCTCTAAGCTAAGCACACTTTTTAATCTAAAACACACGAGCTAGAAAGAAAACTAACCTAACTAAAAATCTCCACACCCATCCTTAAGCATAATACCTCTTCAGGTAAAGACCATTTCTGGGTTTACCTAAAGAGACCCCGTCAAAGTCTACCAATTCATAGGCCCCTTTTGCTAGCTTTCGCTTGACAACATAAGGGACCATGCCACATAGGCACGAATTTTCCAGCGCCTAATTTATCATTTGCCTGATCGTACAATAAGACTAGATCTCCTTCCGAAAAATTTCGAGGGGTCACATTTCGATCATACTGAGCTTTAATACATTTTGGATGAATTTCGATCGCTAATGCAGCATCACGTCGATTCTCATCTAGCTGAGCCAAGTATAACAAATGTCTTTCCCCTTCGGAAGTGGCTAGAAGTAACTTGATGGCCATTTGCAATGACGGGATTTTGCACTCAATGGGTAACACAGCTTCCAGACCATAAACTAGTTGGAAAGGAGTGAACCCTGTTGACGTTTTTACTGAGGTTTGATATGCCCAAAGCGCTGAAAATAGCATGTTATGCCAATTTGACCGATGAATCCCAATGATTCGTCAGATCATGAT
>APFE031195393.1:0-42071 GCA_000404065.3 Pinus taeda | reverse complement strand
CCACATTGAACACAAGGTGTAGGCCAAGGAACTGGGGAATTATAATATTTAAATCATTTCCCCTATAGCCTTAGCGATGGTGTAAGGCCCATATTAGAGCAAACAAATATTATGGTGGGGCCTAGTGAGGCGCCCCTTCTGCAAATGTAACCAACTTTGTCGCCCAAATGGAACTTGTGTGGCACTCGATGTTGATCATGAAAATGCTTGTACTTAGCATTAGCTCTATCCAATATGTCATGTACCTATTGGTGGGTGTACTGAATTCTCTTAATGAATTTTCTATCCCTATCAACTTCAGACTAGACATGAGTTGAATTTGTCGGAGTAGCTGCAAATGGTATGGCCACATCGATGGGAAATAGTGGCTAGAATCCCAATCCCACCTGAAAAGGGTTGTAGCCAATTGAGATATGGAGAGCTCTCTTATTGTTGTGTTGGACATAGGGGAGGCTTCCATCCCATGTGCATGGATGCTTCCAGTTGTACATGAACATAATGTGTATGATCATCTTGTTGATGACCTTTGTTTGGCCATCAATTTGGGGGTCAAAAGTTTTGGACTTAGTGATCTTAGTATCCTGCATCAACCATATACTTGACCAAAAAGTACTTAGGAACCTCCTATCCCAATCTGAGATAATGGAATATGGGATCCCAAAGTGTACCCACACCCATTCAAGGAATATCTTAGCAGTGGCTTCTGTTGTGATACTCTTCTTGCAGGTCTCTAGAATGGCCATCTATAGAATTTGTCAACGACCAAAAAAGCACAGTCATTGCCATGCTTAGTAGAAGGAATGCAAGACATGTAAGGTCGATTAGGAGTAGGCATATGAGTATATAGGAATTGCTTCTTGATGATCAGATTGGCAATGGCACAGGAAGTGCATGATCTCATGTACTTCCCAACATCTTTTCAGAGGTTTGAACAATAAAAATACTTCTACAACATTGCCATCGTTTTCTCTACCCTAAAATGTCCAATGAAATGACTGTAGTGTGCCTCGCAAATCATCTTATCATGCTCTCTTGAAGGAACACATAGGTTTCCTAAGTGGCATCACAATTCATCCTAGAGGTAAAAATTTTGAACTTTCTTTCCTTCCAGGAGAATTTTTTATGTGTTCCTGAATTCTGGATTGCTCTTGTAAAGATGCAACCACTCCACAATCTCGTGCCCACAAGAGTTGAGCACAATGGTTAGCACCATGACTGGTGGTTGGCTAAGGTAGTCTACAACATTGTTGGTGCTTAACTTCTTGTACCTAATGTTCAAATGGAATTGTTACAGGTATGTGGACCATTTCTGATGGTGATCGTTCTGCAACTTCCCTTGTGTCCATATGAATTGTAGGAGTCAATGGTATGTGTGGATGATATTTTCCTTCCAGAGAATATAAGCTTCCATTGTCGGTAGACCTACACAATGGAATACATCTCTTTGTCATAGGTGGGATACTTTCATACTGTGTCTAAAAGTGTCTCACTATGAGATGCCACTAGATACCCCTGTTGATTGAGAGCTACATGAATAACATATTCGGAGGAATCTATCTCAATCTCAAATGGTTGCTAGAGGTTTGGTAATGCAAGCACTGGTGTAGAGTAGAGGCGATTCTTCAACTTGGAAAACACCTTGTATTGGGATTCATACCAAAATAAATTTTCTTTCACTCTTGATCTAGATTTAAATAGGAATGCAACAAATTACAAATATAATCGTAAATACAAAGATGTAGTAGAAATAAAACTTCATTTCATTAATATCAAATGTTGAAATATGCTTACAAACAAAATGGAAATAAGACTAGCTCAGGCGATGGTAGCTTATCTCTAAGAAGATATATAGCAGCTACATGCCTTTGAACTATGATATAATGAGGCTCAAAGGCCAATTTATTATTGAGAAACAATGGAAAACCCTAAACATCCAAAAACCTAACCCTAGGAGATTAAGCGCCAGACTATGGGCCGTGTTTGGGTAAATTGGTACATCAACTTCTCGGGGTCGTAATTTTGGAATATGATCTATGTTTGATGCACACAATACCTTGTTAGTAAGATCTATCCAAGGACTACAACTTTTGAATGAGAAACATTGGTCTGTAGCCTATGTTTGTCCCAGTTTTCCCAAAAAACGTCATTTAGGGCCTCAAAACAGCTTTAGAAGTTCAAGACCTGAAAAAATGCCAAAAATAGTAAATTGTGTTACACATAAGGAAACTGAAAAACTAAAAGAAACAATGGTGGGGGTCCAAGTGGAATAGATGGGTTTCCACCAATATCCACCTGGATCATTCCTCCTCGCTTAGGAAGCAATGGTTCCCATTGTGTTGAGTTCCTCCTTGAGATGAGGAAACTTTTGCTGAACTTGGTCCCTGGTAGGCCCCTTGCCCTGGTGAAGGAGTTGGTTTGCTTTGACAACTCGATATAATTGGATCATTTTTTGTCGGGTGTTCTTGATCTGCATGTCCATGATCCGATTAGTTATTGCTTGTTCCATGCAATCTTGATCTAGCTCTCTAGGTGTGAGTTGTTCTCCAATGTCTGATGTGTCTAGAAATGGTGGGAAGTATGGTCGAAGGTGGTCCACATTGAACACTGGGTGTAGGCCAAGAAATAGGGGAATGATGAGCTCAAATGCATTATCTCCCATAGCTTTGGTATTGGTGTACAAAACAACCATATCAAAGTGGTCTGAGTTTCTAATCGGCTCCGGTAAGGCATTCCTTCTACAAATGCAATGAGACTTTGTTGCCCACCTAAAACCTGTGTGGCATTCGATGTTGATCACATAACTGCTTGTACTTGGAATTTGATTTCTCTAGAATGTCATGGACCTGCTAGTAGATATGTTGGATGTGCTCAATGAAGTTGTTTGCCTTATCCGCTTCGGACTGGACATGAGCCAAATCTACCAGAGTACATGAAAATGGTATGGCCACATCAATGGGACATAGTGGCTAGAATCCGAAGCCCACCTTAAAAGGGTAGTGGCCGATCAAGCTATGGAGAGCCTAGCTATAGTTGTGCTAGACATAGGGGAGGCTCTCATCCCATGTGCATGAATTCTTTGAGTTTTACATGCCTAGAATGTGTACGATCATCTTGTTTTTGACCTCTGTCTGACCATAAATTTGGGGATGGAAAGTTGTGGACTTAGTGAGCTTGGTGTCAAGAATTGACCAAAGACTAGACCAAAATGTAATGAGGAACCTACTGCCCCAATCTGAGATGATAGACTGTGGGATCCCAAAGTGTACACACACTCGTCCAAAGAAGAGTTTAGTAGTGCGTTTCTCTGTGATATTCTTCTTACAGACCGCCATAATGGACATCTTTAGGAATCTGTCGATGACCACAAAAACATAGTCCTGGCCATGCTTAGTAGAAGGAAGGCCTGACATGTAATCCATGGAGATGGATTCCCAAGGTCGGCTAGAGGTAGGCATCAGAGTATAGAGGCCTTTATTCTTCATGGTTAGTTTGGCAATGACACAGGAAGTGCAGGATCTAATGTACTTCCTGACATCCTGTCAAAGATTCGACCAATAGAAATACTTTTTTAGTACTTCCACTATTTTCTTGACCCCGAAATGCCTAGCAACCCGATTGCAATGTGCTTCCCAAATCATCTTGTCACGCTCGCTTGAAGGAACACAAAGGTGTACCAGGTGGCATAACATGGCATCCTGGAGATGAAAATATGGAACTTGTTGACCCTCCAAGAGCGTTTGGGATGTGTGGCCAAATGCTGGGTCACTTTTGTAGAGAAGTGGCTAATAAGAAGTCTCGTGTCTACAAGAGTTGATCACGGTGGCTAATGCCACGATTGGTGGTTGGCTAAGGCAATCTGCAACATTGTTGGTGTTGCCATTCTTATACTTGATATTCAAATGGAAATGTTGCATGTAAGTGGACCACTTCTGATGGAGACCATTTTTCAACTTACCTTGCATCTATATGAATTACAGGTGTTGGTGGTCTATGTGGATGACCATTTCCTTCCCCAAAATGAAATGCTTCCATTATTGGTAGGCCTGCACAATGGAATACATCTCTTTTTCATAAGTGGGATACTTCCAGGATATGTCTAAAAGTGTCTTACTATGATATGCCACTGGATGCCCCTATTGGGTAAGGACTTCCCCAATAGCATAGTCAGAGGCATCTGTCTTGATCTCAAATGGTTGTTGCAAGTATGGTAATGTGAGCACTCGTGCAGAGCAGAGGCAATGTTTCAACTCTGCAAATGCCTTCTGTTGAGATACAAACCAAAATAATTTTTCTTTCTCTCTTCCCTTGATCACTTGACTCCAAGGTCAAGTGATATGAGAGAATCCCAACTCGAACCTACGGTAGAAATTGGTAAGATTCAGAAAGCTATGGAGCTCTATCAGAGTTGTTGGGGCTAGCCAATCCGAATGACATGGATCTTGGTTGGATCCACATGCACCACCTTTTCACCAATAATGTATCCTAGATACTGAACCAAGGTCATGCCAAAATTGCATTTCTCCAAATTGGCACACAATTTGTGTTGTCGCAGTGTTTGGAGAACCTGTCGGATGTGGTGGAGGTGCTCTTCCCAAATGTAGCTGAAGATCAAGATGTCATCCAAGTATACCACTACAAATGAGTTGATGAATGGCCACAATATGTCATCCATTAGCCTCATGAAGGTTGTAAGAGCATTCGTCAACCTGAAAGGCATAACCAACCATTTGAAAATGCCCTCCTTTGCTTTGAAGGTAGTCTTCCACACCTCAGAGGGTTTGATTGGTACCTAGTGATATCTGGACTTCAAGTCCATCTTGCTAAAATATTTTTCCCCCTTGAGTTTGTCGAGTAGATCATAAATCCAAGGGTTTGGGTACCTATTCTAGAAAGTGATGTTGTTTAGAACCCTATAGTCAATACAGAGTCTCCAAGTCCCATCCTTCTTTTGTATCAACATGATTGGGCTCCCACAAGGTGATGAACTCGGCAGGATGTTACCTTTTTGGAGAAACTCTTGAATCTACCTCTTGATTTCGTCATTCTCCAGAAAGAAGCACTGATAGATTGGTCCATTGGGTAATGGTACCTAGGGTCAGATTGATGGAGTACTTAACTTGAGAGTGCAAAGGCACCCCTGTGGGGGAGGTGAAGATGTCCTCGTACTCCTCCATGACATTTTCCATCTATTGTTGTCATGTGGAGGGGCCCTGTCTAGAGGTCATGGCCACCACCTTCTTCTTTCCGTAAGCGATATCATCAGGAAAACAAATTTCCCCTTTTTCGAAATGAGCTTACTACATTTTTTTTCAATAACCAAAGAGATGACGGTAGGCAGTGTTACCTCTGGTATCCTGTATAACTTATTTCCCAAAGTAACAATAACAACATGAGGCCTTGACTCATACACAACATGTCGCTTCCACAAGTATGGTTGGACTAATAATACATCAGAAACATCAAGGGGCTAAATGTAACATAATACCTCCTTCGTGAAGGGCTTGATTTTGTATGGAAGGTTGCACTGCTATCTCACCCGAAGATCTCGTCCTTGGTGAAGCCACCTAATGGTGTACAGTTGTGGGTTTGCTATGATTGATAAGCCCAATCACTTCACGATCTTTGCCGAAATTAGGTTCTTTTTTGTTGACAATGAACTGTAACGGGAAACCATTAACCGACATCTGGGAGTGGAATAGGCTCTCCTCCTCCTCTGGATCTTTGGGTTCCTCCTTCTGGATCTTCATGGTGGAAATGGTGGCATTGGGATCTACGTCAATAATCTGCTTCCCTTTGTCATTCCCCTTGTCATTAACTGACTTAGAGTCGGAACATGCATCAGATCCCTAAGCCTTCAGCTCAGCCACTAGTGCCTGCTTTCGCTGACACTCACTTGTGTTGTGAGTAGAGATCTTATGGAACTCACACCACTTTCTTGTGTCTTTCTTCGACTTGGTGGTGTTGTTCTTTTCTTGTGGCTTTGGCGCGTTTTCATGCACCGCCCCACCTTGAATTTGTCCTTTGTTTTGCAATTTCAGGCACCTTTCCCTTACTTGAGATTTTCATATATAAAGTCTTGCTTCTTCTCTTTAAAATTCTGCTTGATCTTGACAACATATCGATATCCTGTGCCGAGCGAGGAGATGTCCAAGAACTCCACCTCATCCTGGATGTACCTGTGAAATAATTCACGGTAATTTAGTACCAAATTTTTCTTAGAATCCTTGATATCCAACTTCATGCGAAGGGTATGAAAAACATTTGTAAACTCCAACACATCTTGGTCCCTTCCCTGCCACAGCGTTGTCCACTTTATGTATTTATCCTCATAGCTCCCGACAGGGTAATACTACTAATTGATGGCATCCCAGAATGAGTTCCAAGTGGGAGCGGTTGAAAACAGTGAGGTTGTACTTTCATCCTTATTCTCACAATATGTTTTTCACCAGTGCTTGACATGGGGCGTGTCTTTGAGAAGAGACAATGTAGTCTTTTATCGTCTGGAAAATTCATGAACAAAAAAATATCCTTCTAGAAGATTTAACCATTTATCTACGATGTCTGCATCATTTGGCCCTCAAATATGGGAATGTCAAAATTTACTTGTACCTTAAAAGGAGTGGAGCCTCCAGAGTGGCTGTTGGATGTGGATGCACCGCCAGTGGGCAACCGTTGAAGGATCTGGGAAAATTTATCCATCATCGCGCTCCTTTGTTTCTTGAGGGCCTCCTCGAGCAATATTTTGATAAGATCTCCTACCCCCTCGTCTTTCTTTTCTTTCCCCATGAGCGGCCATCAGGGTTTGCAAGGCTGATCTTGCAAAGGTTCAATGATATTGAGCCCTAACTCCTTATATCCCAACCTCATTGAGGACATGCAAAAAAAAATAGAGAAAGAGCAGACCGCTCTGATACCAATGATCTAGATTTAAACTAGAATGCAACAAATTATAGATATAACCATAAATAAAAATATTCATTAGAAATAACACTTCATTTCATTAATATCAAATTCTGAAGCTTACAAACAAAATGGAAATAAGACTACCTCGGGCAATGGTAGCTTATCTTTGAGAAGAGATGTGGTAGCTACATGCCTCTTAGCTATGTTACAATGAGTCTCAAAGGCCTATTTGCTATTGAGAAACAATGGAAAACCCTAAACATCCAAAAACCTAACCCTAGGAGATGAAGTGACAAACTATGGGCCCCGTTTAGGTAAATTGGTACATCAACTTCCCAGGGTTGCAACTTTGGCATACGATCTTCGTTTGACATGCACAATACCTCGTTAGAAATATCTATCCAAGCACTACAACTTTTGAATAACCAACATGAGTCCATGACTAATTTTGGTCTTTTTTTTCCCAAAAAACATCGTTTATGGCCTCAAAACGGCTCTCGAAGTTCAGGACCCGAAAATCAGCCAACAATAGTAAATTGTGCTATAAATAAGAAAACTGAAAAATTGAAAGAAACAATGGTGGGGGTCCATGTGGAATAGGTGGGTGGCCACCAATATTCACCTGGATCAACTACTGTTACTTGACCCAACGGCCAAGTGATATGAGAGAACCCCGACATGAACCTATGGTAGAAGTTGGAAAGGCCCAAAAATATTTCGAGCTCTGTTAGAGTGGTTGGGGCTGGCCAATATTGAATTACTTATATCATGTTTAGGTCCACATGCACACACCTCTTATCAATAATTTACCCTAGATATTGAACCTCACTCATACCAAAAATTCATTTCTCTAAACTAGCACACAACTTGTGTTGTTGCAGGGTTTGGAAGACCTATTGAATATGGTGGAGGTGCTGTTCCCGACTCTAGCTGAATATCAAAATGTCATCCAAATAAACCACCACAGATGAGTTGATGAAAGGGTTGTAATATCCTTTCCATCAACCTCATGAAGGTTACAAGGGCATTTGTGAACCCAAAAGGCATGACCAACCATTCAAAAATTCCCTCCTTGGATTTGAAGGCAATCTTCCACATCAAAGGGTTCAATTGATACCTAGTGATAACTAGACTTCAAGTCCATCTTGTTGAATTATTTCCCCCCTTAAGCTAGTGCATAAGGTCATCAGTTCGTAGGATTGGATACCTGTTCCAAATAGTGATATTGTTCAATGCTCGATAGTCAATACAGAGTCTCCTCCAGATTCCATCCTTCTTCCGTATAACAATACTTTGAGTACCATATTGTCAATAAATTCATAAAAAAATTAAGGCTATAATCAATAAATGCTCATTCATAAGCATGATAACAATTTTAAAAACATTTCAAGTGCATTTCTACATGAAAATACAAAGAGTTGTAGCATCTCATAAACAAAGAAAAACCTTGATTTATTTTGGCTCAAAAGTCCTTTTATATGAACAAATAGGTGAATGTAACTTATTAGCTCATGCATACTCAATTAAATGACAAAATGCACTATAACTAAAGGCATCAAGATTCCTTATCTTCAATCATAAAGGCTCCAAGTATCATGCAACAAATTTGACAATACTTATAAAATAGTAAAATATGGAATGAAACATAGGATTTAAAATCTTTCTACACTATCTCTTAACACTACTAGGCTCTCATTTCTGCCAGTGAAACCCAACACCATCAAATTGTATTAACCCATACATTCAATATGATGTATCAACTGATGCATCTCATTCATTTCATGCTTTAACATCCTCATATAGTATGTAGTGTATACACATTAATTTGCATAGTAATGTGAATTAAAACCAACCTATTTATTTGCAATAATAAATATTTCTTGTCATTTACTGCATGAACATAAGCATTGTACCCAAAAGTTGTTCCAACAATGTTACATAGTGACAAAGAACTCATTGGTCAATCACACATATAGTGAGTTCATAATCAATTCCATCAACACACCATTTTTTACCAGGAATGTGAATAAGCACACACACACACACACACACACACACACACACATTCTTGATTTCAAGAGTACATGAGGGATACTTATCTCAAAATTAATGGGAAATTGATTCTAGGACTATGACTCTCCACCAAACCATAGAAAACTACATCCAAGTCTCACTTATAGTTGTCACCGGGAAGCCGAATTCCAGAGGTTGAGGTATCTTTTGCTACAAGTATCAAATACAAAAATCAACTGAAATAGGGACTCCAAGGATGCAAGCACCTCCACCCACCATCTGAATTGAAACAAATAAAACACACATGGATTTTAGCGACTAGTAGTCTCCACCCTTCAAAGCACAACACTATGGTTCAATCCAATGTTGGGATTCCACAACCCACAGTAACATAAAAATACAACAAATAAACTTCTAGAGGTCACCCATGAATTTTCCAAGATCAATTCCTCCACCCCATCCCTTTGGTATCTCTTTAGAAACATAATCTCCACCCTCTGGGTGACTAGGCACTCAAGAGGTAATCAATTCCTCGCTTGTTAGTCTCTTCCAGCTCCTTTTCCAGCATAAATCTTCATTCCTTTCATCTTTTCAACCACTCTTAGAAGTTAAAATTTCCTCTCTCTATTTTTGTCCCTCTACTCTTTAATTTTTTTCTAACCTTTCTTTCTTATCTTATTTCCCTCTTCTTGTCTTTTTAAATTCCATTCTCCTTTGAAATTCCTCATTTATTTCTTTATACATTAATATTATTTCAACAATTAACCACCCCATCCCTCTAGAATAGGTGTCCCATTACTCAGCCCATTTTATAATTTCCAAATGTTTACACTGCATACATAATATAGATCGATTTGGGTTGTCACACAATTAAAAATGATTTTTTGAATAGATAAGATACTTCAAATAGGTTGGGGAAAATATTTCTCAAAAAGTAATTAATGTAAAATAATATATATCTTAACTTTGAATATATTATTTGTTTATAGGTTTAGAATATATATATATATATATATATATATATATATATATATATATATATATATATATATATATATATATCTATATATATATATATATATATATATATATATATATATATATATATATATATATATATATATTTATTAATTTTAAAAAAAAATTTATCCTAGAATGGGGAGACTAACATGGGGAGGGGCGAGCGCAAGTCACAACTGCCCCACCTAACCAACAAGATGTGAGATGTGGCACCGAACCCTTGGCATGCGTAAGAAAGTGAATTCATGTCAAAAATATTCTTGAATATACACCCATGCAAGATGAATGCATGCCATAAATCCCCTTGTTTATACACCTATGCAAGGATGATGAGGAACAATAAGAGGAGCTATTGGGAATGTGATGGAAAAGGTGGCCATAATCAATTGTATGGATGATTTAATACACCTACAAGGCTCGATAGCCTAGAGTGTTGGGGGGAATGCTAGTTTAAATCTTTGAGATAGGTTGTTGGAGGCTTGGCCTAGGAATATTTATCCAAGGGGGGAATGTAGCAAGGAAGATAATTGGATAGATGGAGGTTTCATACCCAAAAAGGTGCAAAGTTATGGTTAATTTGTTTTTCTTCTAGGCGGCAGTTTTTAATTTATGGGCCCCTTGATAGGGGTAAGTGGATGGATAATATTTGACTCCATTTTGTAGGCTTGAAGAGTAGGTTATGAAGTATTGAATCAAAAAAGGCATGATTCGTTCTAATTTTTGTTGTTTGTGCTAGGCAATAGTAAAGGAAAGCTCCTGCTATTCATCTTATTAATAGTTATCACTCTGTTTGATAGATTTCTTTTACGTCTATTTACTAGTTACTTAATTTGGCACAAGGAGGAGCTATGGGATTCCGTGGGAACCCTAGTGTTGGATAAATTTAAGGAGGGTGATGGGCCCCAAAATTGTATATTTTAATAGGCCCATTTGATTATTT
This sequence comes from Pinus taeda, assembly GCA_000404065.3. Taxonomy (NCBI): domain Eukaryota; kingdom Viridiplantae; phylum Streptophyta; class Pinopsida; order Pinales; family Pinaceae; genus Pinus; species Pinus taeda. The sequence goes on along the minus strand of APFE031195393.1, from coordinate 31,195 downwards.
ATAAACACCTAAAATATGAACTTGAGTCCCTTGCAGATTGTATAGTTAATTTTCCATATTAGTGTTTCCTTAGGAATTTGATTTATCCTTGCTTATTATGTGCCTACTATTATTTATTTTAATAGAATATTGAGAGAAGATTGAGTAAATTATGAATCAGATATTATAGGGAATTTCTCCCTACTATAGGATGGACCAATATTGGAAAATAAATGAACTAAATATCATGAAATCATTGACATATTCTACAGATCCACTAATTGAGAAAGTCTAGGAATGTATTCCTTGTCATTAAATGGAGATTTCTCTTATTGGGAACTAGATCCACTTTTTGAGGAATTTTGGAGGGGAAAGTTATCTCCTTTAAAGGAGGTTTCTCGCCATTAATTTTTATAAGTACCAATTTGAATTTGCCTAGAGGGGCACATTTTTCTTAGTCTTCTTGTGGAGAAACCTTTTATTTAGCAGCTCCACTTTCATTTCTAGCAAGGATATACATGGATTGATTCAAATAATGAAGTTTGGTGTCATTATTAGCCTCTAAAGCTTGGTTACCTTCGTTTTACTTTTCATATCATTGGGAATGGCCATCCTATGAGCCTCAAAGCCCTGTTGTACAATTTCTTTATTTCCTTTGAATGTACTTTTCACCTGCATCCTTATTTCTACATCTAGTATTCATGCTTATTTTGTTGTAGGTTAGATTGGTTAAACTATTAAAGTAAGGTTTTCTACAATTCATTTATAGAGGTAAAAGCATGATTCATTATTAGAACAAATTTTTAAAGTCATATCCATGATGAAGCTACTTGGATTGGTTTACTAGCTCACAATTCTTGAATTTCTTGAAGTCTCATGTAGCAAAATAATAGTAAGTTTTTGTTGAATTTTAGCACATATTAGTGAAGTTATTTTTATTTGTTTCCTCTTGTACTGATTCATAAAAAAATTCATGTTAATAACAAAATTTACCCCATAGAATTTTCACTTGATCAGGTTAGGCATTTGGTAGATTGACTAGCTCACTATTCTTGAATTTCTGGATTTTAAAGTAGTAATTTTCTACTAACTTTTATCACATGTTGATAGGGGTATTTTCAGTGATTCCACTTGTATTATATTCTTAGGAAACCCTAATTAATAAATAATTTTAACCCATCTCATTTTCATTTGATTTTCTTGTTCATTGGTGTGATAACTCTAAGGATAGACTAGCTGGACGACTAGGTATTTTGCATTTTCAAGTATAAAAATAATAATTTGTTTGTGGTGTGAAAGTACTACTGTTTATTTTCAGGGTTATAATTTTCATAGACACTCATTATTCTACCACCATATCCTTAGTTATGCCTCCACAACTCCTCCAAAACATTGGTCATTGAGATTACATTTATGTTTTGTTGGAGGCCATCATGTGCATTGTTCATTATGCAGGATGGGCCCGTGAAGGGTACTAAGCTTGGAATGGGAAACATAAAAACTTATCCTACATTCCACAACCCTTTTACACCTTGATATCATCATTTTATCCCTCAAAATTCTCACATATTCAATCCTGTAGAAAAACATGGCAATCCTACATCAATCATGTAACATCTTGTAGCACCATGTAAACCTGACCAAATTTTCCATTAAAGATTGATTTTTTCCACTTTTCCTTGAATAATATCACCTAGGCTTTGAAATGATGATTTAGGAATACTAAATACCACTTAGTACTTTCCTTTTCACCCCTACAACACATATCAACAATTATGGTTAGTGGACAGATTTATGAGTTGGATAGCAAAATAATGATTTTGTTGATTGCCACATGAAATATCTAATGAACTCTTTAAATGGATATAATGTATTTGGAATGAAGTGATTTAATGCATTCTCTTTCCTTCATGCAGGTTATATTAGTTTCTCTTCTTTGTTCTTAAGCTAGGGCTTCTATTTCAAGCACAATTATTTCCATTCCACATACTAGATTTACTTTCAATGCAACATTTACATTATGCAAGTAGTTTAATGTCTACATTTATACAAGTAGCATAGCCTTTACATTTACGAAACCAAGGTTAGAATTTACATTTGAGAAAGAGACATTTCCATTTCTTGAAAATAGAGTAACATTTAAATTTCTAGAATTAGTTTAGGCTTTGATTTCATGATATTCACTTCATGGCATCAGATCAATGAAAGAAAGACACATAGTGTGTTGCACATATAGTTCCAACACCTCTTAAGTTTGTATGAAAATGGGATTGATAATTAAAGTTGGTCTCTTTGGGAAAATGTGGCAATATTGTGGCTCATCACTTTTTGGCGACGTTACTAGGGAGGGTGTCATGGAAAGCACTCTCTTGTTCTTGGAATGATTCATTATTTCTTTTCTATATTCATATTTTCCACAAAAACAAAAAAAATTGGATTAGGCATCTCTCATTGAATTAACATTGTCATTCAATTTTTATTATAATATGTATCTGTGTGTGTGTGTGTGTGTGTGTGTGTGTCTATCTTCAATACCACAACCCCACATTTAACCATGTTGTGCATTAAGAACCACATCACCTTCCAGTTTTGTAGGTTAAAGAAGAAGAGGTTGTAGCGAAGGTAGAAGAAATGGATGGAGATAATGAAAATGAGGAATATCCTCTTGGATTTACTATTCAAGGTATTGAAAACAGTGTTCATAATAAGAACATCCCTCAATCATTCCATCCCAACTTCCATGGTATGATGTTAGAGGATCTAGAAACCTTTCTCTTTGAATTTGAAATACTTTGTAAATATTATGGTTACTTATTAAACACTAAACATTTGAGGCAACATTGAAGAATATAGATCTTAAACGGTTCATGAGTTTAGGGATTAATTCAATCATATCATTGAATGATATGCAAAGGATATTTCTAGAATAATATGAAAATCATGATCTTAAAGAAGAAATATTTAGAATGACTCAAACAAAGGATGAGAGCCTCGAGATGCTAAGATGGAAACATTACATCATTTAGGATTTGACAGACTAAAAACCCTCTTACTTGGAAGAATTAGGGATGAGTGTATTGATCTCCTTGATCTAATGACTATAGGTGATTTATACCAATTATCATCTGAATAAATTTGTGAAATATGCAAGCACACATCAAGAGGAAGGGAAAGAGTAATTAAAGAAGAATCAATATTGGGAAATCAAGCTGAACTTGGAAATTTTCTTGATAGCTTTAAAACAAAAATTCTTAGAAATATAAGTGAGCAAATATATGTGTTAATAATGAAAAATGAGAAAAAATAGAATGTTGATATTTGTGTTATCCATGCAGAATCATATGCTACTAAATATTTCCCATCATTACCAAGGTTGAAGCAAGTTTACTAGAGGACAATGGAGCATGTCAATCACCAAAGAAGCTCTATTATATAGCTCCAATAAGAACATGGCATCCTAGTCAACCTATTATGATACAAGAACATAATTCATAATTTCAAGGTGGTGCACAACCATCTTAAAGTAATTGGAACACACCCTTTCCTTGGTAACCTTTCCCATCTCAACCCCAAAACCAACCTTGGAAACAAGGTTGGCACAGACCTTATAGGAGAAATACACAATATTCTCAATATCCTCCATATCCAAATTTTTTCTATCCCTGCCATCCACCTCCATCACAACCACAACCTCAACCACATCCATCTCAAAGATTCACTCCCACTCAACTACATGTACGACTATTTCCAAACCCAAATAATAAAACTCAGCTCACTTACAATGATGAGGTACAAAAATTTCAAACAACTCCTCTTAATCTAAATGTTATTCATCTTATATGAGGAAAATTATTTCCAAAAATAGATTTCCTTTATGTCTTTAAAGGACAACATCCAAAGAAAGAATATTCAAACGAGGAGACCAAAAATCATGGACTGCATTTGATGGAGAGAAATCATTAGAATTAGAGATTGAGAAAGTTTGATCATGTTTACCTTTATATCCTCTATGTGTTTAAGAGACTAATCAACAAGAAGAAAAATACGTGAATGTCACGGTAGAAGAGGACACAGAAAGTGATCCAAATTTGCAACTGAACCAAGGGCATCACAACTATAATAAAATATGGTTCTAGAAAATTATTGATTTGCAACAACACACTCTTCTTCAAAAGCTCTTGATCTCATCTGAGTCAAACATGTTGGTCTCTCATATTCAAGTACATGTCAAAGAATATATTTTGAGCCTACACATGAGTTTATATGTCATATTGATGTGCACATGGATCTAATGGAAGTATTCTTATACTTGAAAGAGTTTTTCTTATTTTTCAAATAGTGTATGAAAGAAGTAAAGGAAAAAGACAAAAAATAAAATCTCAACTGAAAAAGTCCTTTGAGGCCCCTAAGATTGGCTGACTGATTGAAAAAATCTATGAGGTGGTCAGCGAGTTTGAAAGAAGAAGCAAGAGAAAAGAAAAAAGAAAAATTAAGGAAATAATGTCCTAGGTGAAAACCTCTTCTAGGGTGCCTTGGCAAACCTACCAGTTGAAAACCTCACTAAGGCAACCAATAAGCCTAAATAAAAAATGGAAAGCAAAGAAAATGAAACAAGAATATGTTTTCTTGTTCTAGTTGCATCTATGTATTTTCATGTAGTTACACCTCCACCTACCCAACGAAAAGAAATATGTTAGTGCCACAAAAATGAAAAGGAAGGAAAAAAAAAATGAGTAGTGATGCAAGCAAAAAGTCAAGAACAATCTACCTTGTGCTTCTTAGCTCCTATAAAAATTGATCAAGAAGGGCCAGGGAAAGGTAAATTCACCTCTTTCCATAGGAGTCCTCCTAACATGATTCCATACCTTTTCTTCTTCCATTTCATCAATTTCTAGCTCATTCAGAGCATAGTCTTGAAACACTACAAGATTGTCCTATCATGCTACTGGATACAAACAATCTTGTTAAAAAGACACAACAAGGGTAATTTTTGTATTTTTGAAGGGGAGGAAGGTGTCTTTGAACTCAAAAAAATTATTGCCACCAATCCCAATTCCCAAAATTTTCTCCCACCATCCCACACCATCATTCCAAGCTCATTGTAGTCTCATTTATAGGTTTATTTTAGAAGAATGTTATAGAAACAACTTTTTCTTTCCAACTTGACTTGCAGAAGGCATCAATTTCCTTCTAAATCAATATCCTATCCATCGCCCAAATCAAAATTGGAATGCAAGTGCTTTCAATTCTAGCCTAAAATTTCCCCATACATTTCTAGCCTATTTACACAAAAAGAAATTTGATATAGTTTTATCCATCATTTCAGGAAAATAAAGGCATCTTGATACTCCTAATTGCCTTCCTCATCAATCTAATCAAACTCATTTTGATTTCCACCACTTTCAAATTTTGGCATTTTTCATGCACTGTTTCAACCTTCTCATCACAATGAACATTTGATCCCTCCACTTCATGCTTTTAGCCAGGGATACAATTTTTCCTAAGGAAAACAATAAATTTTTAGCCATGAATAATTATACCATGACCTTACCTAATGTCCATTAAGTACCCACAACAACAAGAGATCCAAGAAATGGTGATTTTATGCAGTCTTTGTGACTGCTACAAGAAACTTTGTTTCCTATAGAAACCTTTAGAAACCCAACAAAAACAACCACTACTTAGAATATTCAAGAAAAGAGGCCAAGAGGGCCCTGACATCATAAATTACATTGAAGAAGGCTCCAATGAAATGAAAAATAAGGTTGGATGGTCATGAAAGAAGGACAAGAAGATCCAACCATGAAGCCAAGCACTCTCTATGAATAAGAAAACCCCTGAGATCAATCATCAATGAAGAATCAGGCCTTCATACAACACGTGCAATGCAGTCTTTAGCTCCAAAACACTTGCAAAACAAGTCTTCAATCCAAAGCATCAACACTATCAATATGCTCCACACGTAGGAAAAGTATTTAAGAAATCATTTGGGCTTATTGAGTAAAATATAATTTCATTTTTGAGTGTTCAAGTATCGAGAGTCAGCAAAGGCAGTCGTCTACAAGCTAATGTTTTGGACAAATTTAATCTTTACCTAGCCTAATCTTCATCACCATCAACCTTGTTTTATGAAACCTCATTTTTTTCACCCCTAACCTCATTTTCATCACTACCAACCTCTTTTTCATCACCATTACCCTTGTTTCCATCCACCTCATGCATTTTCAACCTTCATCCATAATTTTTAAGCCTTTCACACTAATTTTTTTCGTTGTCCTATAGCTTCTACAGAAACTTATATGTTGCTATAAGATTACAAAAAAGTACACAAGGAATAATTTTTTTGACCATATATTTAAAAATATGCATCCGTTGGCCGAGTTGTTTTATGGGTATATGCATAAGGATGATGGTAACATGTTAAAAATAAATCGGCAAATTCTAATGCGTCTTTTTCAACAAATTGGATAACATCACCTACAACCATTTTTTTTTCACAGTATTTGTGCATTTGTTAGCCAAGATTTCTTATGGGGAGATGCGTATAGATGGTGGTAACAGGCTCAAAAATTAGGTAAAAAAAATCCACCATTTCAGAGATATGGGTTAAATAATTACGCTATAGGAATGAGGCAGTTTTCTATAAGATTCGGATTTTTTGCTACAAGATTGCTCGAAGGTGCTACAAGATTGTCTAGAAGGGAAAGAAAGAGCCCAATATTGAGCAATTTTAGACAAAAAACCATAGGTTCACAAAAGAACCTCCAAGGGAAGGGTAAGTACCTTTTTTCCCTCAAATCCTATGGATAAGAAGCCTACACAATTATTTAAATGTTTCCCAGATAACATCCTATAGAAAATCTCTAAAAACAAAAAGAAGTTGGAGTATGAGTATTTCTTGTGAATTGAGCATGATAATAGGAAAATGGACTTTTTTTTAGTTGAGCATGCATTTTTTCCTTCCCCTAACCAAATCATGCTATGAAAGGATTTTTCACAAAGGTTGGGAGGGAAAAATATCAAGAGAAACCTTCATAGTCATTTATGGGAAGCAAAAGGGACACCTAGACCTCTGTGGAAAAAAAAAAATTGTGATCCAAGAAAAATACAAATAAATTCAATAATATAAGTGAGAGGATTGGAAATACATTTCAATGAATGTGATAGCTATAACAATGCATTGGGACAAAAAATCTAGAAATGAGTTCCAATAAATCCTTCATTTTTTAAGGTGAAGCGGCATTAGACGACTAAGATGGTAGAAAGGATGTGAAAATTTTAGAGAAACATGTAGAACAATAGTTAGAGGAGTGGGAAGTGGAGCAACAAGAAGAGCAAACATAGAAGTATATAGGAAAGCCAAGGAAACTACAACAATAGATGCAAGTGGAGGATAATTGGAAGGAAAAGGATTGAATTTCTCAGGTGTGAGAAAAAATTCTAGTAGGGGGGAGATGATGGGCCCAAAAAATGTATATTTTATTAGGCCCATTTGATTATTTCTCGACACCTAAAATATGCGCTTGACCCCCTTACTTCCACATTACATAGTTAATTTGTAGTATTAGTGCATCCTTAGGAATTTAATTCATCCTTACTTATTATGTGTCTAGTATTATTTATTTTTGCAAAATATTGAGAGAATATTCAGTAAATTGTAAATGAGATAATATAGGGAATTTCTCCCTACTACAAGATGGAATAATATCGGATAATAAATAAACTAAATATCATGACATCATTGATAGATTTTGCAGCTCCACTGATTGAGAAAATCTAGGAATGTTTTCCACGTCATTAAATGAAGAATCCTCTTATTGGGAACCATATCCACTTTTTGAAGGATTTTAGAGGGGAAAGCTACCTCCTTTCTGGGGCAATGTTTCCCCATCAATTTTTATAAGTACCAATTCGAATTGTCCACTAGGGGCATGTATTTCTTAGTCTTCTTATGGATAAAACTTATTATTTAGCAACTCCACTTTCATTTCTAGTGGGGATGTACTTGGATTGATTCAAATAATGAAGTCCAGTGTCATTTAACTTCTATGTTGAAAAATATAGCAAGAAATTCTCAATTTTATTTTTCCTTGATTAAATTGAGAAAATTTGAATTTCCACATCAATAGACAACTTGAATGCAATTAACTTGTGTGACATGGCTTATGTCACCGAGTTTACTAAGTAAATTTGAGTTGGAGGAGTTAGAGTTCAATTAAACATGTGTGATTTCTAATTTGTAGTAATTAAAGTCAGTTGTCCCAAGTCGTTTTCAGTTAAAAAGGTTTCAACTATTGGAGGAACTAGTGGAAGGTCAGTTGTGTAGTGGGACTTCAGTCTAACTCAATGATCATCCAGTTAACTAATCAATCAACCAAAAATAGCTAGTGCATGCAAAGAATCTGAGTTACCTAGTTGAGGTGGAGATTCCAAGGCAATGTAACATCAATTGTAGACTATTTTCAAGTGTACAAGTTTTGCATGCAAGACGATGATCAACCTGAGGAATTGCGCAATCCATTTTGGAGAAATTTTTAAATAATATAGGCCTAATTTCTCAATGAATTGTGCAAGGAAATAGGGGATCTAGTAGAGGTAGAAATTGACTAACTCTAGGTTATAGCTTCTCAGTGATAAGAGAGATAGGTTATTCACTTGTAGGTTGTGCTTAATTGAGAAAAGGAATTGTAATAGATCTCTATTCATCAGATTAATGCAAGTAGGAATTAAGGTTTTTAGCATATTGTTTTCCCCAATAAAAATATTATGTGCATGTGTGTTATTTCTTATTTCATGTCTAAATGTTTTGTTATGAGTTGTGAATTAACTTTCGCGGAGCAATATATTAGGTTTGTGTCTTCTGATTTTGATTAAAAAATCATGAGAAGTTGTGAATATATACCATAATTTCTAAATGGTACCATAGAAGGATTCACATTAGAACATGGATTTCTAATTTTTTCTTAGGAGGATCAAATTTGAAGTTCAGTGAAACATGATTTATAAAGAGCTCAAAAGATGGCCTTCAATGGACCAAGGTTAAAGTATGCCTTGGAAGGAAACTCTAATTTCATCACATGGAAGGATCACATGGAACTCATATTGAATGACAATGGATTGCTAGAATACATCAAAACAAATGTTGCAAAACCACTAAAATCTGATGCCCAAAACCTTCATTAGTGGAAGAAATAGGTAGCCAAGGTGAGGTGAATAATCCTGGAGGGAGTATGAGATCACATTGCCTCAAATATCCATGGAAAAGAAACTTTGATGGTAATGTGGAAAGCATTGACACAATTGTTCGAGAATAGTAGTGACCACAGGAATAAAATTCGAAACGTCAAGATGGAGAAGAATGACAATATTCCATAGTATCTGAGTTGGTTCACACAATGTCATGATGAATTTAGGTGGGTTGGTGTTAATGTTCCAGAATAAGAACTGGTAAGCCTAACCCTTCTAGGCATGCTGAAGAGTTGGAATAACTACCAAGATTTAGTGAATGAGAGGGAGAAACTACCACATTGGGAACACTTATGGTCTGATTTGGTGCAAGTGGAAATAAAGCAGAATACCAGAGATGGGACTTCATCTAAGGGAGAGGATGAAGAAAAATTTCATTTGTTGTAAAGGGAAAGAAGGCAAAAGGGAATAAATCTCAATCCAAATGAGAGTCCAGCCAAGGGGGAAAGAAGAAATATTTGTCCAAAATTAAATACTTCCATTGTCATGAATTTAGGAACTATGCCATGAAGTGTCGACACAAGCAGGCAAGCAAGAATATCTCAGGAGAAGCAGCAGGTGAACCCTTGGATTGATAGTTCAAGCTTTACTTTACCCTTATCACATGCATGTCCAACGCAGTGATGGGAAGCATGTGGTACTTGGACTCAAGTGCATTGTTCCACATGATAGGGTGTAGATATATTTTCTATGACCTAGAAGAGAAATATTTGCAAATTCACATTAAGATGGGAGACAATGAAAAGTATAGCATAACCAAGGTTGGTACAGGCACCTTTTAGAGGGAGTCCTGCTCCCCTCTCAGGCTCAAGGATGTCATGTTCATTCTAAGCCTAAAGAAAAATCTCATCTCTGTTGCAGTTTGGAAGACTATGTTTATGATGTGGCCTTCAAAAAAGGAAAATCATTCCTAAGACACATAGATATGGGATATGAGAATAAAATTAAGTTTTGTGCGAAGAAACATTATAATCTATATGTGGAATGTTGTGTTGCGTTAGGCACATAAGTGGAGAAGGTGCAAAATCACAATGTCAGTGAACTTTGGAAAATAAGACTAATCCATTTGAATCATGACACCTTGAAGATTATGCAACAAATAACCATTGGCCTCCCCAAAGGAGAACTTGAGCAGTAGCATGCATGAAAAGGGTGTACATTGAGGAAGTACACAAAATCCACATTCCATGATTGGGATAGAGAAGCACATGCAGTCATTGGAAGGATCCACTGTGATGTATGTGGACCTTTCTTAATAGCCTCCATTGCCAAGCACAAATATTTTGTCATTTTTATTGATCACTTCTAACGGAAGTACTGGATCTTCTTCAAGTGAAAGGAAGAGGATACATTCTCCAAGTTCATAGAATTCAAGGCACTGGTTTAGAAATAAACTGAGAAGAAGGTGAACGCTCTTAGGATCGACAATGGAGGTGAGTACGTGTCAAATGAATTTAAAATTTCTATGCTAACAAAGGCATTCGATGACAATTGACAACGCTCCACAAACCACAACAAAATAGGGTGGCTAAGAGAAATAATTATAATATGTTAGGAGCAACGAGGGAGATGTTGCATGACCAAGGCCTACCTATGCATTTGTGCATTTAGACATGCAATACAATACTCTACTTGTAGAAAAATAGTCCTCATCAAATCTTGGGCATGATTACACTAGAGGGGGTTTTCTCGGGTAGAAATTTGGATTCAAGATTTTTGAAGCCTTTGTTTACTGCCATGTCTCGAAAGAATCAAGGAAGGATATTGAATTGATATCATAATTGGGGGTATTTCTCGGTTACACATAAACTCCTGACAACTACCATGTGTGCTTGCCATCCCTCAAAATGGTAGTTCTACGAAGGGATGTGAAATTTGATGAGGAGAAGGCAATGTGGTTCTCTCTTGAAAGGGAGCTTAAGATCCCACTAGAATAGGAGATTTTAGCTCCAAAGGAGGAACCTCAAGAAGTTATGGAGTAGCCAAAAATTGAGGAGCAAAGAGTGGAGATAGCCACTCAAACATAATCATCCAAAGAATGTTGAAAAAGAACTAGGAAAGTTGAGATACTTGTTTAGGATGTGAGGGAGAATGGGGGTGCTCCTTCAAATCAATGCAGGAAGAGAAGGTCACCTTATATGTACACTGGATACATGACTCTAATTACTAAGGTTATAGAGATTGAGACATCCTCTTTCAAGGAAGTAGTAGAGAAGCCTGTATGGGTTGATGAAATGTTGGAGGCATATGAATCCATTGTAAATAATAGTGTTTGGGATGTGGTCCCAAGACTAGAAAATAAATCAGTAGTGGGTTTGAGAAGGATTTTCAAGGTAAAGGTTGTAGCAAACAGAAGAATAGAGAAGTACAAGGCCATATTTGTTGCCAAACGGTACTCTTAAGTTGAGGAAATTTACTATGAGGATACCTTTGCTCCTATAGCAAGGTAATCTTCCATTAGATCAATTGTTTCTCTCGCTAAACATATGGGGTGAAATATCCACCATATAAATGTAAAAACATCATTTCTCAACAGGGTTATTAAGGAGGAGGTGTACATCAAGCAACTACAAGGTTTCAAGACATTTTATTGAGAGTCTTATGTGTTCAGACTCAAGCAAGTGTTGTACGATCTCAAACAAGCACCCTGTACTTGGTACAATAGGATCGATAACTATCTCACTGTTTGGGCTTCACCAAAAGTGAAGCAGATTCAAACCTCTGTGATATCTTGGTATAAGGTAAATTTCATATTATTGTATTATATGTTGATGATTTTATTTTGACTGGTGATTTGCAAATGATCAAATCTTGCAAAAAGGACCTTGCAAGGGAATTTGAAATGAAGGACATCGGTCTCATGCACTACTTCCTCGAGTTGTAAGTATGGAAAGGTGATGGGGAACTCTTTGTCTCTCAAGGAAAGCATGTAAATGAGATACCACAAAAGTTCCGCATGGAGAGTTGGAAACACATGGAGACACCTGTAGTGACCAACTCAACGAAACAGGATGTCAATTCAGATGAGGAAGTGGATGATACCATTTATCAATAGCTAGTGGGTTCACTCATTTATCTTGTGAAAAAATGACTAGATATGTGCTATGTAGTCAACCAGCTAACCTAATTTATGGTGATTCTAACCATATTATTTTAGAAGCCATCTAAGATTTTTTATGGTGCTTCAGAGGCACTACTTGGTTTGGAATATGGTACATGTTAGCGCTCAAATCCGCCTTAGGCTGAAATAAGGCAAGACTCAAGGCCACATCAAACCACGCTTAGCCTCATAACTAGCCCTACGAGGACATGAGAGGGCTCTCTTCGGGTCAAACTCGACAAAAGGTAATCAAGAAGGCTCGAGATGACCGAATTGATGACTAATTTTAGGCTAGGTATTAAGTACAAAGAGTTTACGATTGATTTTTTATGATTTTGTTGAAATCAAGGGAAAGGCAATTTTGGGTGCGGGGATGAGGCACAATTTTTGCAGAGGTCCACTTGGGGAAATATAGGCAATTGTTTTGATGCCTTAAAGTGAGTGAGATGGATATATCAGACCGGTGAGAGGCGAAGGAGAGAAAGGGGTCTCACGAATTCTCCTTAAACTGAAGAAAACATAGAATATTAAACAAATTTAAAGGCAGAGCATATCAATTTCATGGATTCTACCTTAACACTTCATTTTATTAATAAGAGAAGATTCAATAGATATAATTATGCACATACACAACTTACAAGTACTGAGAGAAACACACCATCAAGACATAAAGCCACATGGATCCCAAATAGTGCTGCAAAACCCTAGTCTTCCTTTGCCAAAAATGCTGGTAAAATATGTACAATATAGTCTCAAAACTATCCCAAGAGTCCAACCATGAAAATTAATAAGAAAGTACATAATATAGGAAAGCTAACACATTTCTTTGCCTCTAGGAGTCAAGCTCATCATCCTAGGAGCTGTTTCAACCAATTCTAAACTGAGCACTATAATCTAGGCAATCAAAACAACTTGCCTCTATAAGATAGGAAACCAATTCATTCGTTAGTTTTTTCCCATTTTATGAATGAATCTTCTAGAATAGGTAAAAAAGTGTCATGTCAACATGAAATTACATGAATTAAATCAAAGAGGATGAAAAATCCCACCAAAAAGTCAAAACTAGTCAATGTAAAACTGGCAAAATTTCCCAACGCGTAGCGCGCCTTTTAGGCCACTTTTGAGGCACTTCCCAACATCCAAATATGGCACAAGTGGGCTTGTTGGAAAGTTCTAGATGTTTAATCTCTAGCCCAAGTAGAATTTCTCAATTTGGTGGCCATTTGTCACTCCAAAATTGCAATCTCCCAAGACTGATTTCTGTGTGTCCAAAAAGTGACAGAAGGCCATTTTTTTCTTATTTTTTGACCTTTTGGGGGCTCAAATCTCCATGAAACTTCTTGGAAGTGGTTAAGAAAGTGTATTTTTCCATGAAAAATATGAAAATGCTAAGTTTTCGTGAAATGAACCTCCCCAACTTAAGGGTAGAGCGCGGCGTGCTATGCGTTGAGGGCAAAAACCTGTTTTTGGCACAAAAAATTCAAAATTGACCAAAATTGCTCCAAATTTCCTGAATTTTGAGCTGGAGGTGTATCATCGAGCACTGTGCTCCCTCAAGGTGGCTTCAGCCAAAATCTGAAGTGGATCGGGCCTTTTCCTCCGTTTTAGTGCCTTGGCCAATCGTCCTTTAAGTATCTTCATTTTTGCTTTGCACACATGCATGCGAGCCCAATAATGATTTTTCATGTGTCGAGGAAAATATTTGTCTCTATTGGCTTTTTCCAACAAATTTTACAAGTGAGTGTTCACCTGGATTAGCATTGATTCCTGATCGATAGGTGTCAAATCACCAGGTCTCCTACGGGCCAATTCCCGGTCTTCACGAATCTTCTGCTGCTTATAAAGTTCATGCTTACCTTCCAACTGTTTGTTGCGCTGATCTAAGTAGTTAATCACCCATTTTTCCATCTGCAATTTCTTGTGCAGCGACTCATTCTCATCACTTTGCTCTCGGATGATCTCCTTGAGCTCTGAGGTAGGAGAGCTAGCATCAACATCAATGACATATGTGTCCTAACCTCTTGAAGGACCCTCATCAATCATGGGCCTCTTGCCCCTGTCCTGGACCTGTACCTGTGCTGAAGAAGATGGCAAGACCCCTTCCACATGATGTGGATATAATACTCACTATGCTGATGAAGTCAACGAGACCCCTTCCACCTCAGGTGGAGATAGTACTCGTCATGCAGCTGCAAATAAGGCTCTGGGGCCTTTCTGATATGTCACATATGCTGGAGCATCAACATGCTCGGTCTCATGAATGTCAAATTGCTGTGAAGGCCCTCCCTCATCATGGACAATCTCAGAAGGTGGGTGTGGCACCGTGAAGAAGTCGCGAGAAATGAAGTCCTCCCATGGAATACCTTGCTGTGCCAACTGATGCATCACTATGATCTTGATCACTCCATATTGATATATACTTTTGAGTTACTATGTGGGGTTCTTCCTTTGCACTACGGGCACCATCTTCTCTATATTTTGGCACATGAAAAATGGAATGTTCATCATTCGTACCTGGGTAAAGTGCATCAACAAACGGATATGGTACGAATATAAATGTGAAAATTTGCCCTCACAAGTAAAATAGCGCATAATAAACCTCATCAAGGGTGCATTCTCCTCCCTTAGGAATATAAAAGGAAAAACAGCAATAAGGTGCCTCATGCATCCGGGTTTGATGTATGGTTGATAATGAAATTTGTCTAGCAGCTTGCGCTTGGTCCACTCTTCCCCAACATTTGGTATCCCGATGGCTTGAGCAACAATTTCAGGTGAGAGGGTGAAATCCACTCCTGCAAGGTTCACATGGCCATTGTGAAAATGTAGGACAAACAAGCGAACTAGTTCTCTATGGTGTTGAATTTGTGAGATCCTCTCACAATATCCAAAGCATGATTGATACTGAAAACATGACATTGCAAGTGGACAGGCTTGCAATTGAGCCAAAGAGGTGGGCTGCTCCCTGACATGCCAACCACCTTTACCACCCTTATGATGCCTCCTTGCCACCTCTATCTCCGGCGCAGAATCACGGTCATCACTCTGTTCATAATCTGATTCGGTTTTTGACATGATTTTGGGGACAAAGTGAATGAAATGTAATGCTGACTTTGCACCCAATGAACTGTTGTTTGACTTTTTCAAATGCTGCAATGTGCTTGAGAGAAAAATCGATTTGATGGCTTGCTTGCAATTTGTTGAGCAGAAAACCCAACGCGTAGCGCGCCTTGCCCAATGCGTAGCACCCCTCTGACGCGTAGCGCACGTGCAGAATAACACTGAGAAAAGCTCCCTGACGCATAGCGCGCCCTTCCTGACGCATAGTGTGCCTCTCAAACTTCCCACTTTGATCAAGAACTCCTAAAATCACCTTTGTAAGGTTTCACTTAGCTTGTGAGAGGAAAATGAGTTGCTAATGAAGAATGATGTGCTTTTATAGGCTTCCTTTAGATTTTCATTTGCCCAAAACCCATTTTATAATGTTTTGAATGTTGACACTTTTTGAATTAATTGGCTCTGACTTTTGGTTTCTTTTCTTTGAAAAATTAGTTGAAATGATGATTTCTTCTGAAAATTTTTGCAGGGATAGCTTCTAAGGTGCTTTGAAAAAGGAGACCAAGGCTGCACTTTGACACTTGGAGAGTTTGAAATTTTGATAATTTTTTACAAAAAATGAGATAATGACCTTTGTTTTGCAAAAACAAAGTTTTGAAAACAAGGTGAAAATTTCGTTGTACAATAGTGAGAATGGTTGAAATGATGCTTTATGAAGGACATCCCTCTGGCCTGTTGGTCCTTTATGACCTCTCAAGACAAAAATTGACTCAACCCTAGACCTAAGACATCGACATTTAGAACAAGATAAATGACCCTTTGAATATTTTATTCACTCAAACAAACCTGAACCAGCAGTGCCAAACAGGAGGGGAATAAAAGACACAAACTCCTCCAGCAGAGTTATGGCATGCCTAACGGAATGCAACATGATCACACTGATGGGACACCTAAACATGAAATGCAAAGAGTTTTGATCTCTAGTGGAGGGCTACTAGACCGACTCTAACATTGGCTCCAATGGGGATGGTAGCTCCTTGGAGATGCCAAGAACCGCAGATCTCTGTAAGAGTTAGACAGTGCCTTCACTCATTGGCCAATGGAGTCATTATTTGAACGGATGACACAAAACCTTTGACACATTTATTGAATGAAAACTTGACTGAAAAATGACTGAAACTTCACTGAAACTTAACTCAAACCGACTCGATGGCAAACTGAAATAACTTGAAGAAACTGACTCAACAGACCAAACACAAGTGACTCATGACTGACTTAAAACAAGACTTTACAAAGCTTTTGGAAAAAAGGCAGCATTCCATCAAGATTTGGAATCATGATGACAACCACCTACATACTAATGAAATATGTACAATCATGTGTAATGAGATTTGAGATTTCCAATGTAACCAATCCAATAGATGGCTACATACCAAATTTCTGCTCTCACTTTTCTCGAGCAGGCGGAACGATGTACATGTAGGCAACTCACAATAACCACTGAAACCAAGGCTTATGATAACGAGCCAGGCAACATTTATCTTCTCTAGTGCTTGCAAAAGGATGCTGAAAGGATCTTGATAATCCTGAAACATTATCTTGTCTTGAGATCCAACAGTAAAAATACAAGTACTCCCTTCATTCTGATCTGAAAGAACAATGGATTTTTGAGGGATAGGAATGCACATAGAAGTATGTGCTTCTGCCATCTGAGTGTTAGTTGTAGGTTCCTTGACCATGAGAAATCATGTCATATTGTCTTTCTCAAGATCATACTCCTCATCTTCATGGTCTACGTCATTCTTAAACAAAAAACAATCTTCAAGATTATCAAACATGACAGCCTTATCATCTTTGTGAAAGAAAATATTATCTGTTTGCTGATCTATAAAACTGATTACAAGACTGTCATGATTTTCAAAAGAGGAAGAAATTTCACCAACACTTTCTTGACCATATGTGCACTGCGAATTTGCTTTAGCTTCAGTTGAAACATGACCTTTCAAAAGTAGATCTATCTCATCTTCAGACAAAGGAAACAATGCCTTTTGTTTTCTTTTGCTGAGACAATAATTGTCTTCATATGACATGGCAATCAAATTATCATTTACCACTGAGTTATCAAAAGAAGATTTCTCACCTACCTGAACAAAGATCCCATCTTGTTGTCCATGAAATGACCATATTACCTCCTCATGAAGGCTTTGGTCAGCAACTTTGTCTTCTTCATTCCAGATGCTTTCAACAACAAAGTTCTCTTTGATGGGCTTCAGCACAAGATATGCTTGGTCATCACAATCTGAATGTAAATCTAAAACAACTGAATGGTCATTATCAAAATCTGCAATTGAAACCTGAGTTCTCGGCATGCTGTATTCTTCTATGGGCAGATCTGAAATAACATTCTCCCTTTCATCATTTTCAACCATGTGGCCATCTTCAACTTGCTGATCTTGATTCTACTGCAAAATTTCCTGATCATCTTGATAGGTATCCTCTAGATTCTCTTCATGTTGCTGAAATGGATTCTCATACAGAGCCTCCATGATCTCATCATCCATGAAATTATTATCTTCATAATATTTCTCAAGGCTTTGAATAAAAGTAGGAGCATGTTTGCAATAGTCATGAACTAAATTTAATGATGGATAAGATGCTTGATATCTTTCAATGAACAAGGCATGAAAATCTTTTAAACAATAAATGCAAGCAGGCGGAAAACTTTCATACCAAGACTGGGCTTCACCTTCCAGAGTGGCCAGGAATATCTTCATCAAGCAATCTTCAGGAAAATCAACCTTCAACTTGCGAATATGCATGTGAAATCTGACCAAATGTAAAGCAACATCCTTCCTATCATCATCTTTAAACATAGGCAAATTCCTTGACCAATCTACCTTCAGAATTTTGTTTGGGAAACCTGGAATGTGATCCCGTCTCATGGGAGCGTATCGTCTTGCAACCCGTTCCATCTTGAAAAGCTTAAAGCTACTGATCTTCCTGCAGTGAAGTCACCATGAAGCATTGATTCTTGGATTTTTCAGTGAATGGAGTCGCCAGGTGAATGATCTCAACCTTCTTATGTCTGATCGTTGTCCACCATCAACAATCAGATCTGAACTTGATACATGTACTGGGGCAATTTATATGTTAAGTGTTACGATTACAAGCTAGACCGGAGATCGACTGAAGCAACATTTATCTACTATGCACTCGCAGAGCAATGTGTAGTTCGAAGGCTACCTGGCGTGACTTCAAACTTCGTCTGTGGCTATAAATCAAATAACACTAACAAGCAAACCAATTCTTCCCCAGTGGAGTCGCCACTATGTTAGCGCTTAAATCTACTTTAGGCTGAAATAAGGTAAGACTCAAGGCTACATCAAACCACGCTCAGCCTCGTAGCTAGCCCTACGAGGACAGGAGAGGGCTCTCTCCGGGTCAATCTCGGCAAAAGATAATCAACGAGGTCGAGATGACTGAATTGATGACTAAGTTTTAGGCTAGGTATGAAGTATAAAGGGTTTAGAATTGATTTTTACAGTTTTTGTTGAATTCAAGGGAAAGGCAAAGTTGGGTGCGGGGATAAGGCACAGTTTTTGCAGAGGTCTACTTGGGGCAAGATAGGCGATTGTTTTGATGCCTTAAAGCAAGTGAGATGGGTAGATCAGACTAGTGAGGAGCTAAGGAGAGCAAGGAAGTCTCAAGGATTCTCCTTAAACTGAAGAAAACATAGAAAATTAAAGACATGGTATGCATAAAGATGCGAGAATCTACCCTCAAAACTGAAATACCGAATGATGAGTTTCATCAAAGGTGCAAACCGATCATTCAGGTAGTGGAAAGGAAAAACTCTGCTCAAGTGCCTCATATACCCTAGTTTAATATATGGCTCATAATATGATTTTTCTAACTGCTGACGCTTATTCCATTGCTCCCCGATATTCAGAATTCCCGTGGCCTCTTCAATGGTTTCTAGTGACAAAATGAAATTAACTCCAGCGAGGTTTACATGGCCATCATGTAAATGGAGAACAAACAAGTGAGCTAATTCACGATGATGCTGAAATTGTGAAATTAGCTCACAAAAATGATAACATGACTGATGGCGAAAACAATCCATGGCAAATGGGCAAGCCTGTACCATAGAAGCGGGCTCTTCTCTGAGATGTTTACCACCTTTGCCACCTCTGTGAGGCCTTTGTGGCACATTTCCCTCTGTTGTGGAATCACTGTCATTCTCTTGCTCATACACCGACTCTGTATCTGACATAGTTTTGAGAACAAAATAGCTGCAATAGGAGGACTGCAATATGTATGTTGTAGGTGTGATGAAATCCCAATTTCAGTGTATCCTCAAAAAACAAACTGAAGCATCATAAAAGTTATGCCATAATGGATATTTTGTTTGGTATATTTGGGCACAAAACAGTCACAAAGACAATTTGACAAATGGACAAGGGTATGAAGTGTTGTTGGCTCAAAGCTTTCAAATGGGCATGGAGCTATATTTCACCAAGGAAAGGCAGAAAAATCTTCACTAATTACCCATATGTCCTTTAATACCCTTTAAAAAAAAAATTGATAGGGGCCTAGGGTTTCATTTGATTTATTATACCCAGCACATCACCTCCTCTTTTCAAACACACTATTAACAATATTCAAATTGATTGAATCAGTCAAAGAACACCTACTTGTAGCTTTGGAGGAGATTAGACACGATCTGGGCACATAAATATGGTGCTGGAATGAGTGCGTAGCACATAGTTTCAATGCATAGTGCAAAACCTGATGCGTAGCACCTATTTATTTTTACAAAGGCCGTGCTCGCCCAATGCGTAGCGCACTGCCCAGTGCGTAGCACACAGTTTCTATGTGTAGCATGCACCCAGCTACATAGTGAATTTTGCAGGAGGCTTTTGAATGCCTTCCTTGTGTTGAAATTGGGCATAGGATAGCTCGTTGAAAAGGTCTTTGCGTCTACTTTCCAACCCAGCTAGAATTTTTCAATTTGGAGTTCATTTTCCTTGTCAAAAGTCAAATATTCCAAGACTGGTCAAAATGTGCCCAATGAGGCTGCCTCAAGGCAAAGTGCTGTTGCGGTCAACTTTTGAATGCCTTTCTCAACTCCAAATTGAGCTCTGGATAGCTCATTGGAAAGTGCATTGTGTCTAGTTATCATTTGACTCATCAAGAAAGTCATTTTCCCAACCAGTCTAGGAGAAAGCTTGATTTTCCCAAGGTCACTTCAGAGGTGCATTCAATTCTCCTGAGGCAACGATATTTTTGACATTTCTCTCAAACCATGATACCTGTGTAAAAAGTGAGGGAGGTTTTTTTTCTTTGGCATGTTGTGGACAAAAGTGTCTCTCGGTTTTCCAAAATGCATCTTTTATTTCTCTGAAACATCTTTTGAGTGAAACTTATCCCGATGTGTGAAACAAGGGATTTTGTCAAAATGAAGTGAAATGAAGGGGATAAGGGGCTTCTAAATTCTTGGGGAAATTTTGGAAAGTAGGGAGGGATGTTAGGAAGCAGGGAAAATTGGAATCTCAGAGATCGAGTGAGGGGAAGAGGTCCAAAAGGGAAAAACACAGGCCTAGCCTAGAAAATTGCCAGGTTGTGGCAAGAAACTAGGGTTTGTGCAAAAATGAGGTATTTGGGGGATCTCAGTGATGGGAAGTGTTTAATAAGGTACATGAAGGATAGGGGAAGGTGTATGAACATCTGGATATAAGTTTTGCTGATGATTTGGCCATCAAAGATAAATTTCCTTCAAAACCCTAGGAGAGAGAAATGAACCTTACCTAGGCACAACTAAAGCGTGAACAAGGTGTAAAATGACCCAATGGAACTTGACATGATGATAACAACCATATGAATAATAATAGACTCAGCTTAATAGTGACATAGACTGACATTTGGGCAAATTTGAAAAGAGTGAAAGCAAACCCTAGACCTAATGCCTAGTGACCAGATTTTGCTTGAAGACTCTTTGAAATGACAAAATTGACCTTGACACCTTAAAATCACTTTGTAGGAGCATATTTGATCATTGGAGGAAGGCTACAAAGGCTGAAACTAACAGGAGGGCCATGATGATTCCCCCATCATCGACACGAGACAAGGAATAAAGTGGAACGAAATGAGTAGGATCCAAGACTGTAGAAAAGGGTCATATAATGTATAGGTAATAGACTGCAGATAGGATTTCTCTTAAACATCGGTGACACGACTCTGGAGTGTGGCAGAAGTTGATTCAACATAAGACCAAGGATCAAGAAAGAATGGAATAGTCAAATGAGAGGTAAAATGGTTCACCCAAACCTGGGAGGACGAGTGAATCAGTGAGGATATCCCAAACTTGACATGAGAATCAAAAGAGTGTAATGTTCAAGAGAGACATGTTGCTTGTGCAAAGGATGTTCCACTTTCATTTTTCCCCACTATTTCTAGTGAGTACCCCAATTATGTTTAGTCACGAGCTTAAAGGGGATAGCATATGCTTGACATATAAGTTCATTCTTCGAATGAATCCATCCTAGTAAGTTTTATGAGTCCTAGGAAGGAGAAACTTTGTCTCGTCATGGTGATGAGTCTTTCATCGTAAAATTTTAACGAGTCCAGTGAAAGAACAACTCAGTATCTTTTTCATGTTTAGTGAGTTTGAAAAAGAGATGAAAAAGAAAAATTCATCATGTCCCTTTTCATAATTTTTCCCTCGAACTTGAAAAGGTAGAAAACAATATTTGAGAGAACCTCTTGACCATGTCGACCAAGGTGTACCTTTTTCGTAAATAGTTAATCTCAGCCTGAAAAAAGGGTAAACGTATACTGAGACAACGTCAATTCATTTAATTTAACAAGTTTGAAAAGACAAATACTCGGAGATCTTTTCATGTTTCGACAGTCAAAAAAGATCTTAAAGATGACTTCGAGAGGGTTAATTTTTCATTTATTTTTAACAAGTCTGAACAAGAGATAAAATAAAACTCATTGAATTAGTCAATAATAATCATTGTATCCGCCAAAAAGTACATGTAACTACACAAAGATATCCACACATTAGTGATATCGGGGAAAAAAATAAAATATTGCCAAAAATGAATTTAAAACTTATAAATAGACTAAAAGTAAAAACATTTTTACCATTTCACTTGGAGTAAATTTGGGAGTGCATCTTTACCCCATTTTCTTCAACTTTTCAAGCGAGCAGTGTGGGAGATCTAGGGAATCATTTCTCGAACTGTCAGCTACAAGTAAGAGCTCTGCCCTTTCTCTTGCATTTCATTGTGTTTCCCTGAATTTCCATTGAAATTTTGCTTGTCAGAGGGAAGGTTTTTAATTTTTAATAGCGGGGGCGATCATCGCGGGTTTTCTCATCAGACTCGCGATGGTCGCGCCTGAGACGAAAGGTCCTCACAATGACAATGCGAATTTAGTAAAAATAGACTTGATGATTGTGAGGCGTAATTTTTGAAGAAAAATCTTCCTCTTAGGGTGAAATTTCTGAGTTTTAATCCGTAGAAAAGAATTTAATTGATGTTTAATGATTGTTTTACAGGAGATTTTTGACAACATGGTCCTTGAATGGAAGGAAAGAGGTCATGAGGTAGAAGACCACTAGGCAGCCCAAGAACTAGAATGTGTGAATGCTTTGAGGAACTGTGGGCTGCTGAAATTCTTTTTAACTATAGGATTCAGATCCCAAAATGAGTTGATGCACTATTTTATCAGTTTATGTGATGTTGATCTGGAGATCTTCATTATTAAAGACCAAGAACTGGAGTTGGAAGTAGCAGACATATACTTGATTACTAGATTGTCCAGAGGAGGGGAAGGGTCCAACTCTTCAAACCTCGTCCTAGAGGTGAAAGTACTAATGCTTTAATCAGGAGACATTGCCTAGGTGCAAAGACAATAATGGGTGGGAAGGTGAAGATAACAACAATCAACAATCTTCCCTCGAGAATGATTCTATACACCATAGCTTGTGTGTCCGGGTCATAGGTGTTGGCTTGATGGGCCCTGACCCAGGTTCAACATTAGTCAGCCAAGAAAATCCCTACACTACTGGCCCTTTCAGCATCAGCCCACAGAGTGCAGACTGAAGTCTCACCCGCACTAGTATGGGGGGATGCAGGAACCAAGTTTCCGCACCCTGAGATGGTCGTGATGTCGATCTATACTTCCTGATCCTACCTTTGTGTAGATTGATAAGCTTCTAGGACTTATCGATGTTCCTTCCCTCCCATCCTTTAGTACCTCCGCGATGATAGCCAACTAATATTCACACAGCCCTAACCCGAGGTCTAGGCACTTACATGCCTCTATGACTGCGTTACTATATAAGTTCCCAAGTTATCTTAAGTGTTACCTAATCTACCATACATTTACAGTTACCTTCGCATAATCCTTTATTCTTGCTTGTATTCATTTAATAGATATAATCGAATACATTCGAGCATTAAATAAGCATTATAATGTAAACCTAAATCATACCATAATATAATCAGATGCATTAAACAGAGACAAAATACGCAGTGATTTGCAAATTACTTCTCTTTATTGATATCTCAAGTCCAATACAGACTTGATCCACCCTACACACACATCTGCAAGGGTTCACGCACTCAGCTGCGGATTTCCACCCTAGGCATCTGCGCACTCAACTGTAGAGCCTCTACCTATGCTAAGACTTGAGAAAATTTAGAACTTCTTACCCCAAAATCCTTCTTACTTTCTTATCTCTACTACTACCTCTTAGACTCTTTTAAGACTCCCTTTTTATACAATCGCATGGTTTTCGGACCATGGGTAGCTCTTTACAGCTAACATGAGACTTCACAAAATAAGGGCAGACAAACCTTTGACCTCTTCATGCTCTACGACCACAAAATGTGGAGGCTTTACATATTTAATACAAAATTTGGGCCTTCTGCCCAAAAACATGGGTTTTTAGCCCCAAAACTGGCTCTTGGGGGAACACGGTTCCAATAGACCCCCAACACAAACATGGTGAATTACCCTCGAGTCACTCTACAAGAGCAGAGATCTTGGCACGAAGACCCCCCAACTTGACCTGTACGACTGCTACCTCGGTGGTGCACTGTGCAGCCACCTGCTTTATTTCCTTGACCAATTGCTCTGTTTCTGGCCTTACACTGTCAACTTGAAGCTTCTGTTGAGTCTCCTGCAGACTAGCAAGCTTGCCTTCAATGGAGGCCATGATCAAGTAGGCCTCGTCCAAGCAAGGCTTCAAGCATGCTTTCAACACTACCTCTTTGTGCTAAGCTACATCTACCTGCTCCTTCAATTCCTTAGCCTCCTGCAGCTTCACGAGTCTTTGTGTGAAGGCAATAGTACGTGTTATCCCTTTTACCTCATCGTAGCATTGTTGTAGCTCTCATGCCTCTGTTTTCAGCCTCTACAGAATAGGGTCTTCTTGTAGGCTGGTTAGTACTTCGAGCGACTATTCAAAAAGTGTTGTGCAATTCACCACTGATCTTTCAACTGCCTCTATTGCCTCTGTTATAGAAGTCGCGTGCTGCTCCTTGACTTCTGGTGGAGTCGAAGGTTGGGCCCTCAACTACAATTCTGCAATTTGGAGGTTCAGTGCCAACTAAACCTTTTCCGATCTTGTGTGGGCATCACGCACCCCCATAGCGAGTTTGCCAATGCACACATCTACCAGCTCTTCCGTAGTAATGGCCAACTCCGAGACCATTCGGCATGCTTCCTCCATGGCCTTAATCATGTGTTGATTTGTGTCAGTGAGTTCCATCATGGATGTGAGGGCAAAGTCTCGCTGCATGCCCATTTGTGTATTGTTGATCTTCTTCTCGCTAATCACCTACCAAGCATGTTGTTCATGGGCCCTTAGCTCCATGATCACCCCATCCTATAGTAGGTGGAGTGCCTCATTAGGAAGCACTACCAAGTTCAGCTCTACTCCCTTGAGTGTGCTGATAGCGGGCCTGTCAGCTTCAGCCTCTGTCATCAGTGTTCCATCTGGAAGCACTATGGCTCAGGAGTCCTTCGTACGCAGCATCCCAGCAGCTTCTGATATACCAATGGTCAAACTGATGGATGTCACACGGGTCTGTGTTGCCCAAATCTGCAGCTCTGCTAGATTCACTTGAATGGCCCCCAACACCTGTTGCTGCTGCTCAAACTGCTACGACAATTCCACGGTGGCATTTCACACTATATCTCCAATGTCATTCAGCTCCCCCTCTGTTAGGGTGGTCAAGTCCATGGATGTCTTACTGCCCTTGGACTTCTTCCACGACCCAACATTTTCTTGTCCCCTTGGATGCTTGATACAGAATGGAGGTGCCTATGGGTCCACCCCCCCTACTCTGTCATATCATCCTCTTCATCCTCCTCTTCTCGGGAGGGCAACCTCTCTTTGTCGGAGTCGTGCTCCTCTCTTACTGTCAGTCCACCTATCTATTTCCTGGAAAACTAGTGTCTTTTCAATCTGTTAGTCCCACTAAGATTGGCAGCTATCTTAGAAATAAACAACCAAAGCAATTTGTGATTTCCTCTATATATGATAGATAAGAGAGAAGCAAAGGGACCAACCTAGATCTTTCACTTTACTCCTTGCTTGATTTATATCCCCCTTGATAGAGCTTCCAACTCCTCTCCTGCTTGTCCCACTTAGAGAATACCTGTAAAAACAAAGTAACAAAACACCATCAAAGCATCTCGATCTATTATATCATAAAAAATGCAGAGTCAGAAATACATTGAACATACAACTGCATTCACAAATAACAAAATTCATAAATACACGATTGTATGGAGGAAAAGTCAAAGACCTTTATTAAAATAGAAGGGAGAATTACAACCCAGTTGTCTGATCCAGCATCATCTTCCCAGCATGAAAGCCCTCTTCACCTCATGAAAAGCAAGATCACCCAACAATATAATGCTCCTTCTTAAAGACAAACTAACAACACTTCCTTACAAATTACAAAATCCCAGCCTCTAGATCTCTTAGATGAGGGATCCATTTATAGATGTTTGCAATGGTGTGAGTCATATTTGGGTTTTTGATTAGTGTCATTCCACTTGTAGTTCTTGGTTCTACTTGGAGATTTCTTAGATCTCTTACTCATCCCTGGGCGAACTCAGAGAGGTAAGTATCATAGGAGAAGTTTCTAGAAGATTCCATGAGTGTCCACTTAGCAAACTGTCTCAGAGATTTGTCCATTCTCGCTCATCACACCCCACAAAAGGCCTCTTCAGTATGCATCACACATGGCTAGTGTAGGAGTTAGTATGCATCACACCCTAACAGTGGAGCAGTCAGTATGGTCCAGTTTCGGCTAGTTCTGAGTGGTTTTTCAGGTGGAACTTCTGGGGAATAATGTGACCAGTTGACTATGATCCTTTAGGGTATGAAACAAAAATTTTAGGGGTTAAAGAGCCCTTGGTTTATCGACATATAAGATTGGGGTAGTAGTGCCCAAATATGTCTATAACAGTTTCCCCCTAAAGCATGAAGTTGTAAATCTTTTGATGTTGGGTGAAATGCTTGATCATGAGGATCTAAGGAATTCGAACTGGAAGGTGACCTGTATAAGATATAATACAACACATCATAATCATATTATTTTCATGATCTAGTTGAGGTGGGCATTCCCATGCTCAGCTTTATAAATTAATTTTCATGTACATAGGACAAATAATCGTCTGTAGTTGCAGACTGGTGATTCTTTATATGTAGAGTCATCATCCCTTAGCTTGGATGATCATCTATGCAGCTTCTGTGTACATTTGATGTTTTTCTATTCCTAAATATATCGCAGCCTGGATCGATGAAACTAGATCCGGGGTCTTCAAACTCATTCAATCTTTGCCCGATCTACAAGTCGATCCATGTGAAAATATGTCCTAAAGTCGAACATGGAAAGACACTGCCTGATTACCTGCCAATTATGTAAGCTATTGATAGGCGTGGGAGGAGTCACAGATAATGATAATGACCCTCAAGGTACTACAGTGCAATTCACGTGGTGTGAATATATGAGCCAATTTCGAACACCACGTAAAATCTTTCAGTCGAAGGCCATTGATGTATACCTGTCGCCGGAAGTGAGAAACTTGCAATTGAGGCATGCAAGCTTCAAAGTACTGAAAGGGTTTTTTCTAAGTCAACTTCTTGGATAATGAGCTGATGTCGACAAGAAGTGACCCGTCGTAGGAGGGCCTTAATGTATCCCACATCTACGACACGAAATGAAGCAAATGATTTTCTGGAGGTGAAAACGATCTGATGATACAAGGTTCAGGAATGGCAGTCATGAAAAATGAAGGGTGAAGGCATTGTAGTGGATGAGGCATTAACTGGATGGTGAATTCTCTGAATGACTTTTCTTGGACATATTGGCGACACTGAGATGGATTGGTAGTGTTAACCCCAAAAGATGGATGGTATGGAGGATCAATGGTGATATGATCGGTGAACGGAATATCCCAACCCAACTCAATCATGGTGATGGAGTGAAATTGTCATGTTAAAGAGCGACCTGCTACCAATAAAATTCTTCAAGTTTTCTTCCCTTTTTCCCTAGTTATTGCTGACCAGTACCTCTTTATTTTTTTCAAGCTTGAAGACGATAACATATGCTTGTTCTATAATTTTCGCTTCGGGCAAACCTGTCGCTATGTTGTAGTGAGCCTAGCAACAGTGAAACTCGTTCTTGTCTGGGTGGAAAAGTTTGTCGCTATTGTTTTAACGAGTTTAACGACAAGGATAACTCAGTCCTTTTCATGTTTAGAGAGTTTGAAAAGGGATGAAAAGGAAACTCCAACAGTTCTTTTTCGTAGCATAATCCCTTAAGTCCGAAAAAGATTAAAATATTACGAAAGGGATGTCTTTTCTTATCACTTTAGCGAGCCGAAAAGACAAGCTCTCGATATTTTTGTGGGATAATCCCTCAGGTCCAAAAAGATTAAAATATGTGAGGGATGGCACTTCCAATCACTTTAGCGAGTTGGAGAGGCCAATAGCTCGACAATCTCTTCATATTTAGTGAGTCTGAAAAGAGTTTAAAAGAGGCTCGTTTTTTAGGAACGAGTGGCATTTAGGGTAGCAACTAGTTCTAGGTAAGCTTGGAACTTCTCAAAACATGGTGATGTGAAGAGGGTGGCTAATAGGACCACTCATCGTAGTTGTTCCTAAAAATGGTAAAGAATCAAGTGGAAGCGTAAGATCGGGCAAAAAAGTGGAGGTGATGGAAGGAACACAACCAAGGCTCAAAACGTTGATATTAGGGCAATCACAAAGGTTATTTATCGAGGGTGGGTTCATTTTTTAACGAGCTTGAACTCTGGGGGAACATATGCTCAGTTGGTTGGTTCATTTTTTAACGAGCTTGAACCTTGCGGAAACATTGCTCATTTGGCAGGTTCATTTTTTAACGAGTTTGAACCTTGCAGAAACATTGCTCATTTGGTAGGTTTATTTTTTAACAAGCTTGAACCTTGTGGAAACATTGTTCATTTGGCAGTCAAAGATGTCCCTCATTGGTAGGTTCATTTTTTAGTGGGCTTGAACTCTACGATAACATATGCACATTTTTATTTTTATGTAAGCTAGAAACAAGCAAACTAAAAAGATAGGCAAACTAGAAAGCTAAGGAACTACTAAGGTTAGGTAGGATGGTTTCGTCCATGGAATGGTTCAAACTCTTCCTTTCCTTTGTTTGTGCACTGCCGACAAAAGTGAATGGTGTGTTAGACCAATCACCTAACCTAAGAAGTTAAAAACTAAAAAGCTAAAAAAGCTAAAAAGCTAAAAACTGAAATTGGTCATTTTTTGCTGAATAAAAAGGTTTGCATGCCCCCAGGCATTGAGAAAAGGAGCGTCTCTAGGTAACCATATGGAAGTTCCTGTGGTCAAGCAGGATTGTTTTTATCAGCGGTTAGACAAAAAGACTTCCTTGGCTTCGTCTATAGCGCAAACAAAGGTTAATGGTGTTTCAGACCAATTACATAACCTACAGGGAAACCTTTCTTTTCTGCTGGGTTCATCTCAAAATAGACAAGGGTGCATGCCCCCTAAGATTCATTACATTCACCAGACTACTCGCTGCAGTTAGGTGGATGGAATGAAGGTTGAAGGGACACTCTTGACGTAGTAGGAACATTTAGGGATGATGTTTGTCTTGAAGTTGTGCTTGAACCGGGAAATGAAAGCTGGTCAATAGTGACAATTTTTCCTTCATGAGGGAAACAAATCACTCGAAAGAGCATCAAGACAATAGCTTCCATGTTGTAAACATAGTCACGTCCATGGAGTAGATTGTAATCTAATGGTCCTTGGACTACCATCACATTGAAGTGAATGTTTTTCCTTCTCAAAGTAATCGGTAACTTCGGAAGGATCCCTAATAGTCGACTTGTTCCTTTGTTAAAGCCTGACAAATTCTGTGTAACAGGCATAACCGATGGTGAACCAAGAGCTTTCCAAGCAGTTGAGGAAAGGATACTCACTGAAGCCCCTTCATCTATGATAGTGCCAGATACGATCATTTTGTAAACTTGTACTATGATCTTGAATGGTACATTAGAAGGAAAGCAGGATCTTGCTAGTCAATTCCAATCAAAGGAAGCGACTAGACTACTTGGTGGGGGTACTGAATAAATGGTTGAATGAACCCCTTGAACTGGGGGATTTTCCTCCTGTTGTAAAGGAACAGGTGGATTGTTCCCAAGTTCATCAAACTTTGAATTAACAAAAAACATTTGAACGGTATCATTCTTATTCTCTTTGGAAATTGTATCATCTGAAGGTGGACCTTCTGAAGGCAAGACTGGGTTGACTGCCATCTCGACCTGCTATAGTCCGGTATGGATTCAGAAGGTTCAATCTCAACGATAGGATTTTTGATCGAAGATTGAGTTATGTCATTTATATTTTCAACTAGTAAAGGACTTGACGTGAGTTTCTTGTATCCAGATGGAAGTCAGTACAGTGAAGTAGGACGGTTACACAAGATTCTTTTGGCCTCATAAAAAAAAATACAACGACGAAGTTAATGGTCCCCTTCACATAATCTACATGGAATTTTGACCTTTCCTTTCTGTCCAGGAACTTCATTTTCTCTAGTTGATGGTGTACTGTCAACATGATCACCAGAGGTTAATGACGCCAGACAGTGCGAATGGGGAGACCATTCTCTCAAGATCTGTGGAATTCTAGGACAATCTCGATGAAAATGGTTTCCTCTACAAATTACACAAGGATATTTAGGAGATTTAATGTGTGGATTTTCACCAAATGATTCATGGTTGCCCCCTTGATTAACTGACTTCTTCTTCTCCTTCCCTTTCTTCTTCTTCTCAGCGACTTGGTTACTAGTATCACTATTTTCACCAAGCGAAGAAGAAGGGGAGGGTGAAACAAATGAAGTAGAAGGTGAAGGGTCATCTTCAGTATCAAATGGATGTTGATTCAATCACTAAGGAATTACGGTATTTTGAACGACAGAGGTTGAGAATAACCATACCGGCAGACCAATTGTGATTCCTGGAAGGGACAATGTGGCCATATACGGAGCACCAATATTTCCTTAGGAAGAAAATGGACTAGGATTCCCCTTAAGAGGGATTCCTTGATTGGTAGACTCCATTATCTCAACCTAAGATCAACGAAGGGATAGGGATGTTATTCCGAATCAAATAAATTTTAATGATGCTTTGACACAAATTTGCTTTTTCAATTTTTAAGAGTCGAGAAAAAGCTAAAGATGACTCTAGTCCCCTTCGATTTTTAATGAGCCTGAAGTGACAAGTGCTCAG
>APFE031195392.1:0-21185 GCA_000404065.3 Pinus taeda | reverse complement strand
GTTATCCATGAGTGAATCCTCAGTTACTAAAATAATAGTTGTCACATGCATGCAAGCATTAACAAACTATATTTTATTATTTTAACAAATTGTTAAAATAATATAACTGGACTTGACTAGTTAACTGAGCCAACGAATTACAACTCATCCTTATCTCTTTAAATGATCGATAAATTCACTAATTAATAGATAAACTGTTGCATGTCCTCACATAGACTTCAAGTTTGTTTTTCCTTAACTAATTAACTCATGGAGATTAATTAATTAATATTTTAAACTGCTATTAAGATGAAATCCGTTTTTACTTCCTATTGATAGACCAAGGACTGCTATAAATAGGAAGGGACCCAAAAATGCTATTTTTAGAACTTTCTATTTTTAGCAGTTTCACTTCTTACCCAAGGTGGCCAATGACCTCACTGGCCAAACTGTTATTTTTAGACATGCTATTTTTAGCACATTCTAAATTTAACATTTCTTGTTGCACATTTTTCAACAAAATACCTGTCTACGAGATATTTTGACAGTAAAGCAAAAGGATTTTATGAGCTCAAAATGGAACTAATTTCAGATGATGAATACGTCTCCAAATTTCTAGAGTTGTTGTGATATGTACATTACCTAAAGGATGAGAAGGAAAAGGTCCAAAGGTTGATTAGTGGACTACCTCAATCTTTTAAGGATTTCATTGAATTTGATGAACCTCACGTTGCTTAGTGGTTTTCATTGATGTAAACCCAAGTAGCACCAGGATCTACGCTGATCTTGCATGGGAATTTTGACCTGACAACTCATTCTATTCTGAGTCAAGTATTTCTATATGGATTCTACTCATCAAGATGTTTCCGTTGATATATGGTACGCCTCCCAATTCTTCACGGTTTGAGAGATATTCATGTTTGAAGTTAATAACCCCAGTTAGTGGGCTAAAACCCCATGGGGTTGTGGCATGACACTCATAATTGGTTGTGGTCGTTGAATAGTCAATAATTAATAATGTTTTATGCTCCTAAAATACCTCCAATGTTCACTTGTTGAGGACCTTCTCAACTCAAGGCATTTCTATAAATAGTGACCCTCATATGCTCCTCTAGCAAGCACTTTTCAATGAACTATCTTGTGAGAAGACCTCTGTAATTTTTTGGCCCTCTTGAGCTTCTAATGTAGGATCTATTGCAGGGATTTTAAGGTTTTGTTAAGGTCTAGTTAGGGCACAAAATTATGATCAAGTCTGAAGGTCTATTTTGAAGCAAGTTTAGAGGCTTGGATTCTAGGATTTCGCTACTTCAAACAGACCATCATGGACTTCTCACTATACCTATTTTTCTTCGAATTTTCAGAAGCTAAAATTAAAACCAATTTGAGCCAAACTATTGATGAACCTTGTGATTTTATTTCAGATATTTATTCACTATATTTTCAGAGATATAATTTGAGGAAGTTAGGGTTTTTGCAAGATGCCAAATTCCATGTCAAATAGGTGACCTCGAGAAAATCGTCATAACTTTCTATCTGAGCATTGGATTTAAATTTCATAAAAATTGATAGAAATAATATGGACTTTAGTTTGTTGGATATATTTTTTAGAGCCGAAGGTAGAAATCGTAATACGTGGCACTTTGTAAAATTTCTCTCTAGTGAACCAGTCTATAATCAAGTCATCGTGGGAGATTGGGCATAACTCTTTCTTGAATAATACAATCTCGATCAAACCTATGGGGTTGGAAAGAGGCCTCAGAGGGCTACCACAGTACAAAATTTAAGACCTTGGAGATCCGAAATTACATAGATATAACAAATTCAATATCGAGCTCCTAGAAGGAATTAAAAAGTATGCATTCAAGGATCACTGCAGTAAGGACCACACATCAATAGTCAGGGGCAAGTCTTATACAACAAGGTAATTAGTGTTTTCATTTGAATTTTTAGTATCATCTATGACATATGTTTTTTTCAGGATATCATAAGTATATTGTTTTGTATTTGTTTGAGTTTTGCTTGTTAATGCATGTGCAGGAAGGACAACACTTTAGAACAACTCAGACACATAATAGAAGGACGTGCAATGCCAAAGTACCATTACTTGAAGAAAGCACAACAGTACCTCAATAGCTACAAGTGATCCAAGAAGCAATGTCAAGTCAAGTATCAAGTCTTGTAAAAAAGCCAGTGTTGTAAAAGAGTCATCTTTGTAAATTTGTAAAACAGTCATTATTATAAATTTGTAAAAGAGTCATCATTGAAAGAGTCATTATTGTAAAAGATTCACTCTGCCTAAAGTCGAAGAGGCATTGTTGGGAGGTATAGGAGTCACTGTTGGGATGATGTCATGGATGGGTTACAGGTCATAGTGTGATTGGGTGTTTGGTTGAGTACAAGAAAATCATTATAAATCATATTGTATCGTGGATCATTGTCCATAGTACGGGAGTCCACACTCTTATCTCACTTCTGATCATTATAGGGTGGTAAGGAGGTGCTAGGTTGGTACATGAAGTCACCTACAGGTTGGAGCCTGTGAACACTTCAGGGGGTAGGTCAGTCTAGGATGTTGGGGCATCCATTCAGGTTACTACTGAAGAAACTAGGGTGTTGGGGCATCCTTTTAGTAGGAGATGGAGAAGAATGATTTTCTAGAATTCTATGAAGTTGTAACTTTCATTTTAGTTGGGGCCAAATATTAAAATAATTTATTAGAAAAGTGTTCAGTGGTTTTTGACCGGGAGGGAGTTTTCCATCTAAATTCTTGTGCCTATTCTGTTTTATTTTTTTTATTGTTGTTAATGGATAAACATTAATAATAATTGAAGATTAACTAATGCTCTGAAAATATTTTAAAGTGCTAATTTCTAAGGAATACTAATTCAGCCCCCTCTTAGTATTTCCAACAATTGGAATCAGAGCTTGGTTCCTTCAATAACAGTCTAACAACTAGAAGGAGATCATGGAGTATACTAAGAATAGATTTCGTTTGTTGAATGGAAATAACTATGCACTTTGGAGTGGAAGAATGCAGGTTCGTTTGTTGGCACGAGGATACAAAGTATGGGAAATTGTTGACAAAGGCTTCACACTGACCCAAGATGAACAAGGTAAGAAAAATATGGTATATGATGCAAAGGCTAAAGATATTATTAGCAGTGGGCTTCTTGAATCTGTTTGTCTTAAGGTATTGAGTTGCAAAACTGATAAAGAGGTATGGGACAAGCTTGAAAATATATATGTAGGTGACTCAAAGGTGAAAGAAGGAAACCTTCAAATTTACAGGGAAAAATTTGAGCAACTCAAAATGAAGGAAGATGAAATATTGCTGCATACTTTCATCTTGTTTATGAAACAACAAATACATTGGAAGGTTTGCCAGAGCCTATCTACACAAAAATTGTTGTTCGAAAAATTCTCAGAACCTTGCTAGCAAGATTCAACCCAAAGGTATCTGTCTTGGAAGATAGATTAGATCTGACCAATCTCATCATAGACGAATTACATGGAATTCTTACGGCATATGAAATGATAATTGAAGAAGAGGGTGGCACATCTCACTTAGAAACAACATTTTCCACATCCAAGAAGACTGGTAAGGACAAGTAGACTCAAAAAGCCAAAACTTGTAGTTGTAAAGATGAATAAAAGGAAGAAGATGAAGAAGAATTTTCAAATAAAGACTTTTCCTACTTGACATGAAAGATGAGAACCGGTACAGGAAAATTGAAATGTAAACTTCCATTGATATGTTTTGATTGTGGTGAGGTTGGCATTTTGCAATCAAGTGTCCTCACAAAAATGAGGCTGTTATGAAAGGAAAGAAAGGCCTTAGGAAGTTCAACAAGAAAGGCAAGAAGAAATGGTTTAAGATAAATTTTTTCTCCAAAGAATATAGCTCCTCATCCAATGAAGACATTGATAACGAAGAATAAATCAATGAAAGAGTTTGTTTATGGCCAAGCACAATAAGAAAGAGGCATCTAATGAAGGAGAAGAGATGACTGAGGTTGAATTTCAAAATGAAGTGATTAGGTTATCAAAGAGCTTAAGGTTGAGAAGAATCATGTCAATACTCTTGAAGATGAATTAAAGACAGAAAGGGAACAAGTCCTAAATGTTAAAATCAAGGTTGAAGAATACAATCGAATTGAAGAATTACTAAGGAAAGATTTAAAGGAAAGCAATAAGGAAAGAGAGGCATTGGACGTTGAAAAAGTCTCTATATAAAAGGAAGTAAAAAATGGGAAGACTCTTCAAAACTATGCCAGCAGCTCAAAGGAATTGGAAGAAATCATCAACAATCAATGATCATGTAGTGATAAGAGTGGTCTTGGTTACTATTATCACTCAAGAAAAAATGTTTTAAATTCTGAACATCAATTTTTTAAATTTGTCAAAGGGTTGGTGTCAGTTTTGGGTCTAGTCTTTTCATCTTGTTTTAGAGTCTTGTTGGTATGTTTAAATAAAGGTCAACACTCCGTTTTCATCCATCACTGGTCTTACATCACACCTAAGCTCCATATGTGAATCCTATTTCAAAGTTCTTATGCACAGCGAAACTGTCTAGGTGTTTTCGTAGCGCAAAACCCAGTCTAGGAGTTTTTGTAGCGCAAAACCCAGAATTTGCATTGGCTGCGCTACAAAATCAGGGATTCATGCAGATCCATGTCAAATGTCATCCAACTGTCAAATCTACTAGAATTTGTTAGATTTTCATCATAAATTGTCAATCCATACACCTTGCCTATCACATTCAATTGCTCATTCTTATCATTAGGTTCGTTAGGTGTCTTGGTGCACTCAAGTTTCAAATTTCAAAAAAGGAGCCAAGTAGTTTCAGTTATGATTATGTATGGGTTCATCTATGAGAAACAAATTGACAAGCACTTAATGAGAATTCTTTGAAGTCCAAGTGAAGTAGCTTCCCTTTTCATTTCAAGCGAGGCAGTGATCGAGATTAAGATGGTGCAAGCTCTTTCAATTTTCATCTTGCAAGAATTCCATGGAGTTGTTTAGGTCAGGCATGTGTCTAATATTGAACAAGCTTTCAAAAAGGTTGGATGTTGGAGATTCTACGAAAAACTTCCAGGAGGTCACCTGCAAGTCACCAAAGAATTTGCTTCCAATTTCACATGATTTAATTCAAAGGTTGGAGTGCTTGAATTACCAATCTCTCCAGAGGTTATATCTGCAGTCACTGAAATCCCAAGAAAGACAATTTTAAAAAAGAGAACCATATGTTTTTTACTCACACAGCAGTTTCGTAGCGCGCTACAAAACTGCTGAAGGTGACAGTTTTGTTTTTGAGGATCTACCTTGAAAGAAAGAGAGGATTATTTTGAAAAGGATGTTGCTGCAGAGGTGTAATAAGATCAATTGAGAAGTTTGAGCCCTAATCAAAAGGTAAATTCAAGAAATGAAGACATATACACATACCAAACCTTGCGCTACGAAATCACTGAAGCAACCTTTTTCAGGAGAAAAATTGTTTTAAGTAGTCAACTTCCAGGAGTTCTCCAGAGCAACTAAAAGAATATTTTGGAAAACTGAAAGAGGTTTTTATTCCTAACATACTGAAATAGAAAAAAATCTTTCAGTTTCATAAAATTAATTATGATCTGGGAGAAATGGGTGACTAAACTTGCGCTACGAAACTGCTGTAGGTGCAAGTTTTTCATAGGCATATTTCTTTGTTTTACACCTGGTTTTCAAAGACACATTCTGGGAGGTAGGGAAGGTGTCTCAAAAAACCAACAGAGGTTTTTGTTCAGCATGGATTGGTTCACAAAAGCCTCCTTCAGTTTTTCCAAATACGCTTTTGTGAGAAGTTATGAGCTCTGTCCCAAGACCTGTTTTTCAGCCAGAACAGAGCAAAGGACAGTCTCCTAGTTTCTAGGAACATCAAAAGGATGAGTCATCAAGGGCCATCTGGAAGGTTATGAGCACCATCGAGTTCAACTTCATGGAGTTTTAGGTGTCAAAGAATGTTTTAAATGTTAAGATAAGGTTGTTGTAATCATAATAAGGAGTTACACTCCTAGTTGTATTAGGTCTCTAGGACTCCTAGTTAGCTGTCCTTTGTATTAAATAGTTAGTTTTAAGTGTCAATAGGTGTCAAATTAGGAGGAATTCGAATTCCCCTCATGCTAGAGGAAGGAATATACATGAAATCTATATATGGGAGAAGAACTAATGTATTTGGGGTTGGAAAATGTTAGAGAAAAAGACTACTTTTGTAAATGTTATGCAGGGATTGATATATATAGGAGAAGTTGGACTTTTCTGAAGTTGAGATTCTTAGTGTACTTCAGTGAGCTTCACATTTTATCTTTGATATGCTTTAATTCCATAGTCTTAATGCTTATTACTTAGAATTCATGGAGGAACATGCTCTGACTTCCTTTAAGTGTTAAACTATGGTGAATTGAGTTCTTGGGTCCTATCTTTGGATGTTTTTTCAATGTTTTAATACTTATTACTCAGAATTCATGGTTACTCATGCTCTGACTTCCTTTAGGTATTAAACTCTGATCTATCACTTTAAATTCTTTCCTTTTGAATACCTTGATGTATCATTACTCAGAATTCATTCCCACATGCCCTAACTCCTATGAACTTCAAGTTATTGAGACTTTCTTGAATGTGTCACTCTTTCATTGAAGTATATACAAGCCTCAATTTTATAAGAAGAGCTATTTGTTATCCTTATCTCTATCGCTGACTCCATAGCCCAATGGTAGCAAGTCTCCATCTTCCAATCTATAAACATATAAAATCACAAACCGTAGAGTTAGTCATCTATCCATATCTTTAATCAATATTATTAACCCTTTGAGAGAGCCCTCTCAGGCTAAGGAGGCTAAGCCTTAGCTAAAATATTGGTTTGAAATAGTTACACTGAGATAGTCTGATTAGCAGCCTATCAGGGTCCTATTTTGGTGATAACATTTTGGTGCGTCTGCCGGGAGTCTGAAAATTATTCATTCCCGAAATCAAGAAGATGAACTTCTGAAGGTAGCAGGAGCTCATAAAGTTTTTGAGGCTTCAAACTACCTTGGCGACTCCACACATCGAATAAGAAATTAGAAGGTGACTCCACTGCTAGAAGATCAGTAGTTTGATGAAGTTTCAAGATGAGTTCCACTGCAAGAATGAATGCCAGGTATGCTCCTATGAATCGGTATCATATCCTTGGTTTTCCAAATCCTATGCCAAAGGTTGATTGGTTAGAGGATCTTACGATATTCAAAGATGAAAAGAAAGACAATGCTGCTCTTCATTTGGTTAGGTTTTATATGCATGTATGCAATCTTAAGGTTCAGTTTCCTGAGGATTGTCTCATGAGGATGTTTATGACCACATTAGAAGGAAAAGCATGGTCTTGGTATAAAGGTTTGGAAAATGGTTCAATATATTCGCTTGCTAATTTTCATGATGAATTCTATGAGATGTATAAAGAATTTCATCCTTCCTTATTGTTGCTCAAATATTGTTGTAGACATTCTTTAAGCCTTATTTAGTACATGGAGGATTGTTATGATGATAATGAATTTATGGATGAAGAAATTTTAGAGGCTCTTCATAACAATGCATTTCAACACCAAGAAGAAAGTATAACATCTCATGAAATGCAGCATGAAGATTAGTAGGGCTTTACTTATGAAAATCATATTGCATCCTCTGAGATTGATGTAGAGATGCAGCTGATTTGTCAGGCTTCAGATCATTATGAGTATGAAATTGATTGCAAACATCAAGAAGAAGTACTGCAAAATAGCTTTTATAGCCCTGAGGCAGAGGAAAAGGTTGTTCAATTTTGTAATTCCTTGCAACAGCTTACTTCAATAAGATCTGATCACAATAGTGAAGAAAATTACATTGTTTATGGGAATCATGCAGAAAGGCAGTTGGATAGCACATCAAAGGAATTTTGTGTGGCTGAGGATCAGTTGTCTGAAGAGATAGAATGTTATGATGATTATCAAAATAACTATGTTTTCTTTGACCCTATAAATGAGTACATGGCAAAGTTTTTCACATCAGTATTTCATTTTCTTTTGCATTATGAAGATCACATACATTATAATTTGATTTGGTCATCTCACTATCATGGTTATTTTGAGGATGAATGCAGTCAAGAGCCTCAAATATCAGATAAGGCAAATGGTTGGCTACATTGGAAATTTCACATTGATTGAGTTGAAAGAAGTTTGAATTGATAGGGTAGGTAGGTAGGAAAATGCAAATAAGCTCAAGGTTGACTAAGCATTTTTCAGTAGATATAGATTTCTTTCTCCTACAGTGATCATCAAGCTTAAGCCCAAGGTGAAGGCCCAAGAAGCTTGAAGGGGATGGTTGTCAAGCAAATCTATGTTTGTTATAAAGAGGACAAAGCAATGGACCTGCATGTTCTTAATGTACCACGGGGGCACACTATCCCAAGTGGAGCCACCTGTTATCACTCAAGAAAAAATGTTTTAAATTCTGAACATCAATTTTTTAAATTTGTCAAAGGGTTGGAGTCAGTTTTGGGTCTAGTCTTTTCATCTTGTTTTAGAGTCTTGTTGTTATCTTTAAATAAAGGTCAACACTCCGTTTTCATCCATCACTAGTCTCACATCACACCTAAGCTCCATATGTCAATCCTATTTCAAAGTTATTATGCGCAGTGAAACTGTCTAGGTGTTTTCGTAGCGCAAAACCCAGTCTAGGAGTTTTCGTAGCGCAAAACCCATAATTTGCACTGGCTGCGCTACAAAATCAAGGATTCATGCAGATCCATGTCAATGTCATCCAACTATCAAATCTACTAGAATTTTTTAGATTTTCATCATAAATTGTCAATCCATACACCTTGCCTATCACATTCAACTGCTCATTCTTATCATTAGGTTCGTTAGGTGTCTTGGTGCACTCAAGTTTCAAATTTCAAAAGAGGAGCCAAGTATTTTCAGTTATGATTATGTATGGGTTCATCTATGAGAAGAAAATTGACAAGCACTTAAATAGAATTATTTGAAGTCCAAGTGAAGTAGCTTCCCTTTTCATTTCAAGCGAGGCAATGATCGAGATTAAGATGGTGCAAGCTCTTTCAATTTTCATCTTGTAGGAATTCCATGGAGTTGTTTACAGAAAAGAAGGATCATAGGTCAGGCAGGTGTCTAATATTGAACAAGCTTTCAAGCAGGTTGGCTGTTGGAGATTCTGCGAAAAACTTCAAGGAGGTCACATGAAAGTCACCAAAGAATTTGCTTCCAATTTCACATGATTTAATTCAAAGGTTGGAGTCCTTGAATTACCAATCTCTCTAGAGGTTATATCTGCAGTCACTAAAATCCCAAGAAAGACAATTTAAAAAAAGATAACCATATGTTTTTGACTCACACAGCAGTTTCGTAGCGCGCTACGAAATTGCTGAAGGTGACAATTTTGTTTTTGAGGATCTACCTTGAAAGAAAGAGAGGATTATTTTGAAAAGGATGTTGCTACAGAGGTGTAATAAGATCACTTGAGAAGTTTGAGCCCTAATCAAAATGTAAATTCAAGAAATGAAGACATATACACATACCAAACCTTGCGCTACGAAATCACTGAAGATGCGTTTTTTAGGAGAAAAACTGTTTTAAGTAGTCAACTTCCAGGAGGTCTCCAGAGCAACGGAAATAATATTTTGGAAAATTGAAGGAGTTTTTTATTCCTAACATACTGAAATAGAAAAAAATCTTTCATTTTCCTCAAATTAATTATGAGTTGGGAGAAAGGGGTGACTAAAATTGCGCTACGAAACTGCTGTAGGTGCAAGTTTTTCACATGCATATTTCTCTGTTTTAAACCTGTTTTTCAAAGACACATTCTGGGAGGTAGGGAAGGTGTTTCAAAACACCAAGAGAGGTATTTTTTCAGTATGGATTGGTTCACAAAAGCCTCCTTCAGTTTTTCGAAATACGTTTTTTGTGAGAAGTTATGAGCTCTGTCCCAAGACCCATTTTTCAGCCAGAACAGAGCAAGGGACAGTGTCCCAGTTTCTAGGAACATCAAAAGGATGACTCATCAAGGGCCAGCTGGAAGGTTATGAGCACCATAAAGTTTGACTTCATGGAGTTTTAGGTGTCAAATAATGTTTTAAATGTTAAGATAAGGTTGTTGTAATCATAATAAGGAGTTACACTCCTAGTTGTATTAGGTCTCTAGGACTCCTAGTTAGCTATCCTTTGTATTAAATAGTTAGTTTTAAGTGTCAATAGGTGTCAAATTAGGAGGAATTCGAATTCCCCTCATGCTAGAGGAAGGAATCTACATGAAATCTATATATGGGAGAAGAACTAATGTATTTGGGGTTGGAATGTTAGAGAAAAAGACTACTTTTGTAAATGTTATGCAGGGATTGATATATACTAGGAGCAGTTGGACTTTTCTGAAGCTGAGATTCTTAGTGTATAGTGAGCTTCACATTTATCTTTGATGCTTTACTTTCCGTAGTCTTAATTTTATTACTCAGAATTCATGGAGGAACATGCTCGACTCCTTTAAGTGTTAAACTATGGTGATTGAGTTCTTTGGTCTATTTTTGGATGTTTTTATTCAAGTTTTAATACTATTACTCGAATTGATGTTTCTCATGCTCGACTTCTTTAGTTATACACCTGATCATACTTTAATTCTTTCCTTTTGAATACGTGATGTATTCTTACTCAGAATCATGCCCATGTTTGACCCTATAATCAAGTTATGCAGACTTTCTTGAATGTTCACTCTTTATTAGTATATCCAAGCTCAGTTTATAAAAGAGCTATGATCTTACTCTATACTGACTCCATGTGGCAATGTAGCAAGTCTCTCTTCAATCTTAAAATATAAAATCACAAACCATAGAGTTAGTCATCTATCCATATCTTTAATCAATATCATTAACCCTTTGAGAGAGCCCTCTCAAGCTAAGGAGGCTAAGCCTTAGGTAAAAGATTGGTTTGAAATAGTTACACTGAGATAGTCTGATCAACAGCCTATCAGGGTCCTATTTTGGTGATAACAGTTACAAAGAAAAATCTGAAAAGGAGTCAAGGCCTTCTATGGAAACAAAAGAAAATGGATATGCAAAATCTACCAAGCAGGTAGATCTCTTAGCTAAATAAAGAGATCAAGATTTTCAGGAAGAACCATGGAAAACAATTCCTCGAAGAAGATTTCCTCCCAGATATCAAACTATCATTGATGGTCATTGTTATTCATGTGGAAGGTTTGGACGTAGAGCTATAGAATGTCACATGTATGTTTGGAATGAATATAGTTCTAGGAGATCTTTCAGAAATGGATATTCCAAAACTCAGCAAAATATCAACAAATTTGATCATTTGAGAGATGATGTTGAATGTTACAAATGTAACATATTTGGACATCTTGCTAAAGATTGCAGACTTGGAATCTCTTTAAAGGAATTCTTGCAAAATTAGAGTGAACAAGTATGGAAAAAGAAGACTGAAAAATGTGCTATTGCTCTCAAGGCTCAAAGCAACATAAATGTTTGGTATGTTGACAATGGTTTCTCAACGCATATGATTGGAGATAAAAATAAGTTCATATCCTTGAAGGAAAAGAATGATGGAACGATGTCTTTTAGAAATGATGGGCCTTCAAATGTCAAAGGAGTAGGTATGGTCACACTTGGAAGCAAGGATGCATTAATGAAGGATGTGTTGTTGGTTGAAAATATGAATCACAATATGCTTAGTGTTGGACATATGTGAAATCAAGGACACATGATGCTATTCAACTCTAAGAAATGTGAAATCGGGAAAGGTGAATTTGGAAAAATTGTGGCTACAACAAGTAGAGCTCCAAATTACATATACATTTTGGATGAAACACCTAAAGGGTGCTTTTTGGAAAAATAATATGAAATTTGGTTATGGCACAAATGAATCGGACATATAAATTTTGACAATTTGGTCAAGATCGGAAAAAAAGAAGTAGCAAGAGAAATGCCAGAAATTTCAAAACCTACCAAGACAATATGTGAATCTTGTCGGCACGAAAAACAAATGAAATTTGAGTTCAAGACAAAGGAACACTTTATGTCACATCCATTGGAATTAATACATATTGATCTATGTGGTCCTGTGAGAAGAAAAATTTTAGACGATGAATTATAATTTATGTTAATGATAGATGATTACACCAGAATGACAACCATCAGTTTCTTAAAAAAAAATCTGAGGCATTCGAATGTTTCTAAATCTACAAGGAATTAGTCGAAAATGAAACTGGTTTGAAGATCAAATGTCTGAGATCAGATAATGGCGGAGAATTCATTTCGAAAGCATTTCAATAATATTGTGATGGAAATGGAATAAAAAGACAATTCTCAATAGCCAAAACACCACAACAGAATGGAGTTGCTGAAAGAAAAAATAGAACCATACAGGTAATGGCTAGAACAATGTTAAATGACTCAAAATTGGATGTAAATTCTAGATTCAAGCAATCAATACAACCATATTCATTATAAACAAAGGTCTTCTCAAGAATAATTGTAACATGACTCCGTACAAACTATGGAATGGAAGACCGTCTAACGTCAAATACTTCAAAATATTTGGAAGTAAATACTACATCAAAAGAGAAGACCAAAAATTGGGCAAGTTTGATTCCTGTTTTGACGAAGGTATTTTTGTTAGTTATTCATGCAAAATAAAGGCTTATAGATGCTCCAATTTGAGGCAAAAAAAATAAAATTGAAAGCATAAATGTTACTTTTGACGAAGGTCGTGTTCTAAAGGATAACAATGAGATCATCACTAAGGGGCTTGAGGTAGAATCTATGAAGGATGAAGAAGATTATCTAGAACAAGACCAATCAAATAAGGAAACAACAGTCAACCAAGAGGAAATAAGAAATGATCAGCAGGATGTATATGAGATTTCTCCAAAAGTTTTAAAAGAATGGTGTCAAAATAATCATCCATCAAATCAAATCATCGGAAACATAAATGAAGGAATTAGAAC
Organism: Pinus taeda; assembly: GCA_000404065.3. Taxonomy (NCBI): domain Eukaryota; kingdom Viridiplantae; phylum Streptophyta; class Pinopsida; order Pinales; family Pinaceae; genus Pinus; species Pinus taeda. The sequence continues at coordinate 8,198 of APFE031195392.1, read as the reverse complement.
CAGAAGAAGTCGACAGATTCGTTCATCACAACAAGCCCACCTTTCTCTTTTAGCAACTTTTTAGCCTCGCAAAGATGAACACTGGGTAGCAGCTATGAATGAATAACTGGATCAAATTGAGAAGAATGACACTTAGGAATTGGTTCCACGACCAAAGGATAAAAATGTTATTGAAACTAAATGGGTCTTCAAAAAAAAAATGAATGAGGATGGAAAAGTTACTAGGAATAAAGTAAGATTAGTTTGCAAAGGATATGCACAAGGAGAAGGAATTGATTTTGAAGAAAAAATTGCTCTCATTGCTAGAATGGAAGCTATGAGGATGTTTCTCGCTTATGAATTCTTGAGAAAAATCAAGGTGTACCAAATGGATGTTAAGTCAACCTTTCTTAATGGTGAATTGGAAGAATAAGTTTACATTGAACAACCCGAAGGTTTTCTACTCTCTAACAAGGAAGACTACATCTACCGATTAAAGAAGGCACTATATGGTCTCAAACAAGCTCATAGAGCTTGGTATGCTTGTCTTGATGGATATCTACATCAACAAGGGTTCAAGAAAGGAAGTATTGACAACAATCTCTATGTGGAAGTGGACCAAGATAACCTAACAATTATCGAGGTATATGTGGACGATATAATCTTTAGAACAAATGATGAAAAATTAAGTGAAAACTTTGCCACAAAGATGCAAAGTGAGTTTGAAATGTCTCTACTTGGCAAGATGACATACTTTTTAGGGCTTCAGATATCTTAGCAAGATAAAGGAATATTTATATATCAAACCAAGTACATCAAGGAAATGCTCAAGAAATTCAAGGTGGAAGATTGCAAGCCTGTACTTACCCCAATGGTAACAGGTTTTCAAGTTAATTTTAGAATATTCATCAAAGGATGTGTACTAGAGGTTGTATATATTAATGATTGGCAGTCTTCTATATGTGACAACTTCTCAACTAGACATAATGTAGGTAATTGGACAAGTAGCAAGATTCCAAGAAACACTAAAAGAATCTCATATTATTTCCATCAAAAGAATTCTTTGATATCTTAAGGGCACAACAGAATATGGTTTATGGTATCTCAAAGAAAATGATCTAGTTATCCAAGCTTATATAGATGCATATTGGGCATGAAGTGTTGATGATCGAAAGAGTACCAGTGGAGCAACATTCTATCTAGGTGGTTGCCTTGTTTCATGGTTAAGTAAAAAGCAGTCTTCAATCTCGTTACCCACAACAGAAGCATAATATATTGCGGCAACAACTTGTTGTACTCAAGTTCTCTCGATGAAGAAAACTTTGCAATATCTTCAAGTCAAGTTTGATGAACCTATTCCCATCTTCTGTGATAATACCAATGCCATCAATATCTCCAAGAATCTCATGAGGCATTCCAAAGCAAATCACACTTTGATAAAGTATCATTTCGTTAGAGAGTAGGTCACTGAAAATAGTATGAAGATTGAATATGTTGGCACAAAGGAAAAAATTGCTGACATATTTACCAAACCATTACCTCGTGAAGCATTTGAGTATCTTTGTCAAAAGCTTGGGATTCTCCCAAGTTCTCATTAGACTCTTTATCTTATCTAACTAAGTAGAAAGGGGGAGTGGAGGTGTGTACATGTCCGTAGGATGACATTTTGTCAGGGGGAGTTACCCTTTGCCATTGATTACAAAGGGGGAGAGAAGGAAGTAGGAAGAGGTGTCATGATCGTAGGAGCAGTACTTGTGTTTCCATCAATGCCAAAGGGGGAGATTATTGATTAGTGGTTTTCATTGATGTTAACCCAAGCAACACCAGGAGCTACCCAAATCTTGCATGGGAATTTTGACCTAAAAACTCATTATATTCTTAGTAAAGGATATTCTATATGGATTCTACTTGTCGAGATGCTTTCGTTGATATATGGTACGCCTCCCAGTTCTTCATGGTTTGAGAGATATTTGTGTTTGAAGTTAGTAACCCCAGTTAGTGGGCTAAAACCCCATGGGGCTGAGGCATGACACTCATTATTGGTTGTGGCCATTTAATAGTCAATAATTAATAATTTTTTATGATCCTAAAATCCCTAAACCTTTCACTTGTTTAGGACCTTCTCAACTAAGGACATTTCTATAAATAGGGAACCTCATATCCTCCACTAGCAAGAACTTTTCAATGAACTATCTTGTGAGAAGACCTCTATAATTTTTTGGTCCTCATGAGCTTCTAATGCAAGATTTGTTGCATGGAGTTTAAGTTTTTATTGAGGGCTGGTTAGGGCACAATATTATGATCAAGTTTGAAGGTCTGTTTTGAAGCAATTTTAGAGCCTTGAATTCTAGGATTTTGCTGCTTCAAACAGGCCATCGTGGAATTTTTGCTATCCCCTTTTTTCTATGAAGCTTTAGAAACTGAAATTAATACCCATTTTATCTGAAATATTGATGAACCTCGTGACCAATTTTCAGATCTCATTTTACTATATGTTCGGAGATATGATCTGAGGAAGTTAGGGTTTTTTCAGGGTCTTGAATTCCATGTCAAGTAGGTGACCTTGGGAAATTCGTCATAAATTTCTCTTTGAGTATTAAATTCAAATTTCATAGACAGTGACAGAAAGAGGACAGGCTATAGTTTGTTGGATATAGTTTTTAGAGCTGAAGGTCGAAACAATGACACGTGGAACTTCGTACAATTTCACTCTACTGAATCGGTCTATAATCAGGCCATCATGGGATATTGGGCATAACTCTTTCTTGAAGAATCTAATCTTGATCAAGCTTGTGGGGTTGTAAAGAGGACTCAAAGGGCTACAATAGAATGAAATATAAGACCTTGGAAATCCTAACTTCCATATATACAATAGATTCATCGAGCTCCTAGAAGGCAATAAAAAGTATGCATTCAAGGATCACTACAGTAAGGACCACACATCAACAATCAAGGTGTTGTAGTGGCTACAACCACCCTCCAAAATTTTGGCTTGCATGAAAATTTTAGAGCCTACCTTGGATCCTATGATCAATTGTTCCTTGGTCACTTGTTGGTAAGATGATGATCTCAAGCTCCCTCCTTGATCTTATGATTTGTTTATGTTCTCATATTTATGCTGTATGTGTCATCTTTGGTCATCAGGATTATTGTTTTTCATGCAAAGGGAATGTTGTTCTGCTTCAAGGGGAAATATTGTGCATATGGGTTGTTCTCATTACCTAGACATGTTTCACACTCACTTCATTCACCCTTGTCACAAAGGTTGTTGCATCAAGAAGAGTATGTGTTTTATGTTCCGGATGGTCTATGTTGTATCACTAAGTGTTCATGTGTGATCATAGTCAAGTTCTATCACTGTTTGCATTAGTCTCATTGATCTCACACTTAGCCTAGTTTCCCAAGAAACCTAGCCTCATCCAAATTTCTGGAACTACACACTTTTCTTCTGGAACCCTCAAGCTTTTTCCCTTTCTTGTTGGAACTGCTCAATGCGCAAAGACCCCAACCTCCCTTGGCATCCAAAACTGTGCAGTGGTTTCCTCCAGCATCCTTCCCCAACCAAAACCCACTGTCTTTAGATACTACATAGTGTTGTCCCTTAGCTACCCAGCCAAAACTTCTCTCCAGAAATGTGTAGAGTAGTCAATAAACCATCATTTCTCTCCAGAAATGCGTAGAGCAGTCAGGCAACCAACACTTCTCTCCAAAAATGAATAGATCAATTAGGAAAGAAGCACTGCTCTCCAGAAATGCACAGATCAATCCAACTTCCCTGCATTAAGAAACTGCGCAGAGGTTTCCTCCTAGGACCCCATCCCATAGTAGTTCCCTATCATTAGAAAATATGCAGTATTGTAACTCATCTGGTCAGGCTACGTTGCACTCAGAAACTTGCAGAGGTGTCCTCCTAGGACCCCATCCTGTAGTAGTGTCTTGCATCTAAAAACTTCGCAGTGTTATCCTAACTACCTAACAGCCTTGCTCTCAGAAATTGCATAGAGTAGCTCAATCTTGATCTGGAAAACTGCACAGAGAAGACCAGTAGCATTGCTCTTAGAAATTGCACATAGTAGGTAGCCCATCCTTGCTCTCGAAAATTGCACAGATCATGCTGACACCAATCACTATCCACTGAAATTGTGTAGATCTATCTCTTAGTTACTACAGGAAAAGGTGACATGCTACATCACTCCCAAGTAGTTGAGATGAAGGAACAAGAAACTAGGTTATGCTCAGGACCTCATGCAAACTCCGTCGGATGCATGATCATCTCAAGGGTAAGTAAAGAATATATTTTGAAGTACATATTTTAGTGGAGCTTGAAGGATTGGTTGTCATTGTCATATCATTCTGTCTTCGATAACATGCATTCTTGCAAGCACAAAATAATTTCATGTGTTTCCTCTATGTGTCTTGCTTCCTTTTCGATTGTTTGACCAACTCTCTTCTTTGACATGTTGATTTCTATGTCATGCTTGTGAATTTGTTCTGGTAATTTTGAAGGTTAGTCTTTGGGTGCAAGAGTGGCTTTTGCTTTGTGAACATTGGTTGCACTCACACACAAAGTTGTAAATGCTATCGCGTAAGTGTCGTCACGGTCATTCAAAGATCTATATCAAGTGTTGCACTTGTTGCTCTTAACATTTAAGTTAGTCCCACTGAGCACTTTCTTATCTTGTTGGTTTGAGGTGTCTTGTCCTTGAGTCATGCTAAGTGTGTGATCACAATGTCATGTATACACAAGTACACTTTCTTTCACACTTAGTCATTTTATTGAAAATATGTTGACCATACAACCTTCCATCAACCAGACCCGATCTCAGTGACCTTGCAATACTACCTAAAACTACGCAGAGATTGATGCTATCCTCCAGGCAGCTTGCACTACTGCCTATAACTACACAGAGCTTGAGTTTGTCCTCTGGGCATCCTGCACTGTGCAATGAGCCAACTGACTAACTCCTAGAACTGCCCAAAAGTTGTCCCAGAAGCCGATCTAGTTTGTGCTTCCCATAATACCTTTCATCAAGCCTCCCACCTGTGAACCAGATAAATAAATTGAGCTGTCACCTTGGGCTATACTAAGCTCTAGAATTGCGTAGAGTTGTCCTGCCTTGCCCATCTTCCCTACTCTGCAACCATCCCAGGAATTGTCCAGAGCTATATTTCCATGCCAACCCTTCTTACCCACTCTACAACCAGCTCAGGAATTGTGCACAGTTGTCCTATGATGCCCTTCTCCCTTGCTCTACAACTAGCTCATAAACTACACAGATCTGTCCAGGGCTAGACTGTCTCTCAGGATTGCGAAGTTTTGACCAACAGCGCCCGTAGCCTAACCTTGTGCTCCTTTGGAAAAATGTGCAGCTTTTTCTGCCAGTGCCTCTTGCTATCCAAACTATCTTCCCCGAGGAAATTGTACAGATCCCAATTGGATGACTTGGTCAATGCTCCCTTGGAAAATTACGTATATTGACCCAACAACTCCCCGACACCCCACCTAGCCTTCCTCTCGGAAACTACATAATTCTGCCTCTTAGCTGGGTTTTTCCCCACAACTGTCACTGTTGTCTCAGATCACCAAAATATATCTCCCATTGACATCTATGAATTTTTTCCCGATAGTGCTTTAGAGCCTCGTATCTCAAGAGCATATCATCACTTAGTAGCACAACACATTGACATAGACACCACAGTAAGCCAATACATGTCAACAATGTCATGAGTTGTCGTGGCCACATCACTACTATGTGTCATACTTGTTGTAATCAATGTAATGTAAAGTGGAAGTCCAAGAGACCCACATGTGAAGTCAAAGAGTCATGTTAGCTGAAAATTCATAGGAAGTCAAACAGTCATGAGGGAAGTCGAAGAGTCACAAGGGTCAGTTATCCCCCTTTGGCTATATATACCCCAAGATTGTATGAGCAAAAGACTTTTCACCTTCACTCCTCCCACATAGCCTTGAGAGTCTATAGCCTATTTTTTGAGGAGAAAGTAGTGGCTCCTATGTCCCACTACTAGGACTAGTGATATATGGTGTACAGATTTGTCTTCAACCTTTTTCTTAATTCAGAAGCCTGTATCAGGCCAACATGTTTTCATGCATTTTCTTTATCCATTTGTAAGACTATTCTTTAAACATTTGTAATTAATGTTTTCTTAACCTGTACTAAGATAGTTGAACTACTTCGGTTATTTTAGTACTCATATTGTTGAAGATGTGTTGCATTGTTTATCACTTTTGTCTTGTCCATGTGGACTACTCCACCAGAAATTAGACATACCATCTTTGCATATTTCTTGGTGTTAACGACCATCTTCCGTGTGGGATATTCCGTTGGATGGTGTATGTGCTTTCCCTTGAGCTTTGGTTTTCATGACTGTCGCATCCATTGTGGACTATTCCACTGGATTCTCAACATACCTTGTTTTTGTTCGCGTGTGTTTCTCTCTGGGTTGGGACTATTCCCTCTCATCATGAGGCTCACTTTACTTACCCCTTTTGATAGTAAGAGAACTTGGACACATAGTTACATTACGCACTCACTAGGCACACTCACCTTGATTTCTTAAAGTTACAAGCATAACACTCTCATGTGTTGAATAACAAGACCTAAGGAAAATCTCTAAGAGAATGGCAACCAATCCATTGTACTGGATGAGACTCCTACACCAAATGGTGTGAGGTCTAGTTGGGAATTCATACCGGGGAGATCCTTTGAATGTTGGTGGGTCCAACACCGTCAAGGTTTCTGGCACTTGAAGGAGTGTGAGATGACAAGCTGAGTTCTCAGAATCTATTTTGAATCTTCACACATTTATCATGTCTTATGTTACAATTCATCTCCAAGATATTTTTATTATGGAGATGACTTTGAAGTCCAAGAGGAGTTCTAGAATCTCTTGTCACATAACACATATGAAGGTGAAGGTGAAACAACTTGGGAGAGGTATAGTCTTTCCTTTTCCAATCTATGTGGAAACATCAAATCTCATGAGGATTATGTGATCTACACGTTGTTCGCATTCATGCTTCCTAGGCACCCATTGCAATGGCTTAACACACTGGCAAAAAAATCTATTCACTCTTTTGGTGATCTTGTTTTAGAGTTATGTCATGCATTCCATAACTTTGATCATCAAGAACTTAATAAAAAAAATATCTAATTACAATAAGCTCCTAATGAATCTGTGGCGCAATTCTTGTATCACTTTCATAATCTCGCATTTCAATTCCCAAAGGATGAAATTGATTGAGAATTCCTCAATGAAATATTTCAGTATCTTCTTCACGTATTTGAGAATATTTATATCTTAGAATCATTCAAACCAACCCTAGCATACCTGAGTGTTAGAACTGCTAAATCCAAGGTGAACACAGTTGCTATCACAAGTGACTGTTCGTCCTCATCTCATCAAACAGCTCTGGCCCTGTAGTTTGAGGTGGGAGAAGGTGCACATCTATCTATTGAATTGTCACATCCTCCCACCCCACCTAATCTTTATCTTTGTGCATATTAGGCTAGCGAAACTACTGGTTGTCACATGGAATTATTTCCTCAACTTCCTTCCCTGCATTTTATTGATCCTCCAAATTTTATTGTGCTATGTTCTCCCGTTCCGGACTCCACACTTGTTGTTCACGAGGATCAAGTTGTTGATGGGTTTGGTGTTGTGCAGCTAGCCTGCACTGTCATTCATCATGAGTGTGTGTGGGAATTTGAAGAAGAACCTGTTAGTGTCAGTCTTTCCAGCCTTCCTCCAGTGATCAAACATGCTCTTACAAAGTTATTTTTAAGTGTCAAGGTCAAATTTTGTCATTTCAAAGAGTTTTCAAGCAAAATTTGGTCACTAGGCATTAGGTCTAGGGTTTGCTTTCACTCCTTCTAAAGTTGTCCAAATGGAAGTCTATGTCATCATTCAGCTGAGCCTATCATCATTCATAGGGTTGTCATTATCATGTCAGTGTCTAATGAGTCATTTTACATCTTGTTCATGCTTCAGTTGTGCCTTGGCAAGTTCATTTCCCTCTCCTAGGGTTTTGAAGCCAATTTATCTTGGATGGTCAAATCATCAGAAAAACTTGTTTCCTGATGTTCATACACCTTCCCCTATCCTTAAAGTACCTTATAAAACACTTCCCATCCCTTAGATCCGCCAAATTCCTCATTTTTCCACAAACCCTAGTTTCTAGCTACAACTTGGCAATTTTC
>APFE031195389.1:15301-26745 GCA_000404065.3 Pinus taeda | reverse complement strand
TTTATAAAGTCAAATCTAATTTAAAAGTGACTTTAAGTGATAAAGTTACTAAAGTCTAATTTTAAAGTGACTTTAATAAAGTCAATGTAAAATTAGAATGGAAAAGTGACTTTGGAAATAAATGACTAAGTGGGTCTTTATTAAAGTGGGGTGAATTAAAAAATAGAAAGTGAGATTTAAATGAGCATTTAATCTCAGCCCTATATCTCAATCTATTTCAGCCATTGGATTTAGAGGTTACCCAAAAGTCACTTAGGATTAGATTAAAGGAGGAAAAGGAGGCAAGAGGTCATTCATTCTTTCATGAGCAGATTGAGAGAAGGAGAGCAAGAGAGCAAGGGAGATTTCTGGACAAGGAGAAGGAGACAACAGCTTGGCACACATTCCAAGGCAGCAGTTGAGCAGATTTGTACAACTGATTTAGCACACAGTGAAACGCTGATTTTGGCACGATTTTCTAGAAATCTGTACAACTGGTTTGCATAGAAATCGAGGAGTGGTTTGCACAGAAATCGAGGAGCAATTTGTTGTTTTTTCTGCACGCAAATCGAGGTCCATACAACGCATTTATTGCAGTCCATACAACACATTTAATGCAGGCTGTACAACAGCATTTAATGCTGAAAGTGGGCACGAAAATCGAGGAGCCCGTACAACATTTATTGCTGTCCTGTTTGTTGTAATTTCCAGTTTGCTGTGAGGCACGGAAAAAGAGATAAGTTGTAAATTTGCTTGCTGATTTTTTGCTTAATATTTCTCATTGTAAAAAAGGCATTTTCAGAAATAAAGAAGAGCTGTCGAACTGGTTTTCTCCAAGAGTTGTAGGGGGTCTTTCCAGGGTCACATTGACCAAAAATCATTGTGTTCAAATTTGTTAAATGAATGTTTGTACCTGCTAATTTTTTATTTCTGCATTTTTCAGCATTATGTAAAATTTCCAGAATTTGTGTTTTCAGCAAAAATTTATTCTTTCAGTTGTTGAATGTATGGATATGGGAAAGGGCATTTAACTATATGGGAGAAATAAGGTGAAACTGAAAACCGGGGTGGGAAATGATAAATTTCTACATCAACCCACCTCCCTCTTGGAGGTATCTTAGCTGTCATGGCAAAATTCTCCTCTTCGATCTTCGCGGGCGTAGCCTTCGGATCATATTTCTCATCCTTGTCCTTCTTCTTGAGAGGACACTAAGTAGTGTAGTGACCCATCTCACCATACCTAAAACACTTGATTTTCGAAACGTCCTTCTTACGTCTCCGCTGCTCTTGTTGCCCCTTCGGCGCAAGGACTGCATTATCCTTCTCCTCCTTGGGCTTCGACCCACTGCTGCTGCTTCCATCAGGTTTGACCTTGACTAAGTCTCTCCTCAGCTCCTCTTGTTTTAGAGCTGCCCATGTCTCATCCCAATTCGGCAATGCTGTTCTGCCCACGATACTCTGGACAAAGACTTGCCACTCATCTGAGACAGAATTGAGGGCCAGTCTAACCAACTCTGAATCTTGAGGTGTATGCCCCGCATCAGACAACTCATCACCGGTTTCCTTCAACTTTGTGAGGAATGGATCCACATGATCCCCCTTCTACATCTGAGTAGATCTCAGCTTCCGCTCCAAGAAATCTTCCGCTACTCGGAAGATCCTTGATATAACGTAGCTAAGGCATCCCACATCTCCTTAGCAGTCCCTCTGCTAGCGACATGACACACCATATGATGCTTTACTCCATCAAGGATCATCCTCTTGGCCTTTGCCATTTTTGATATGTACTTCTTCAATGGATTTGCATCTGCAGGGACAATCACCACGCTGTCATTCTAGCCTTCTAGATGACATAGTTGGATGCTTCGTCCAACCTGTCCTGATCCCTCAAGCCACTGGTTGCCATTTCTGCCAAAAATAGAAAGTCGAATGAACTCCTCACTCCTCTGTGCTGCTGCTGGGCTAGCTATGCACTCCCTGCTGGGCCTAGTAAAATTGCTGCCCCTTGCTGCTGCTCAGCTCTAGAGAATTCAAATTCCTTGGCTAGGAATTCTTTGAGGAAGAAATTCCCTCAGTCGTGATTCTCTTCTTTCTTCTGACGATTTTCTGCCCAATAAACTACCTGCAGAAAAATCTGTGTCCTACTAGCTCTCCTCATGCTAAGGCTTCTGCGCTACTTCCTCTGCCCCGACAAAAACTCGATCTGGAAGCCATTCTCTCTGTCGACCCACTTGGAGAGAGACTGCCTCGAAATTTCAACCCTCCAACTAAGAACTGCGCAAACCCTCTAGGGTTTCGAACTGTTGCCTTCTGTGGCTTTTCAATTTCCCTCTTCTGCTTAGCGCTAGGTTCTCTGGCACTGCTTTCGTGTTCCTCCTACAACTCCGATACCATGTGAAAATTCCTCAACAGGAATCCCTACTGTAACAATTGATGATATTACTCCTATTTGTTAAATTCCTTTAAACAAATTACTTGTAGTTTCCTACGACAAATATTGTAGTACATACACTGCAACCTTCACTTAATTAAATTATATGCGGAAACAAGAGACTGAGCAAGAAAGAAAATACAACACAATACACACCGTTATTTTTGGACAAATGTCCTCGGAAAAACCCAATGTGGGAAAACTGGTGTAGCAGCTCCGAGGGTTTATTATTATTAAGCAGTAGCAAATTCTGAATACATCTCTGAATACCTCAAGGGTTATTCAGTTACAGAGAGAGAAATATTGGCAAAAATATTTGTGATATTACCTCACGCAATCACTGAGAAAAAAAATCTCAGCTGATCCGGACACTGGATGAGGTGCCTCTGGCAAGCCCTACGCTGCCTCCACGTAGTCCTCACGCAGTCCTTGCGTCAATCCCTCTAGACACTACGTCACCCAGCCAAATGATCGATTTGCTGCTCGGAGTCTCTGCTCTCAGCCGCCCGGTCTCACATCGCGACTCTCGACTTCTGAAACTGACTTTGCTCAGCAAAATTTCAGACTCTCTCACCCTTTGCGTTGCCGTTGCGTGGCCCTATGTGGCCCTACGTGAGAGCTGCTGGATCACTCTTTGTCTCTCTCTGCTGATGATTTTTTGGCTGAGAAAAAATTCTCACTCTCTCTGGATGTTATTCCTACGCCTCAACTGCAAGAAATCTACTCAATCAGAATTTCCTTTTGAGAACTTCTCACTTCAAAAATTCGATCTCTTGATCTCTTGATGTGTTTTCCAAATGACCCTGAAGCTCCCTTAAATAATCTTCTCGTTGACATTCAACAACTTAGATCAAAAGCTAATCAATGGCTAAGATCATTTTAGCTTGATCTTTGTCTTCTTCTAGAAGTTACACCCACAATTTATATTAATACCCTATAATGATTTTATTTTCCTAAGTTTAGACTTAGGGTCCCTTGAAAAATAATTAATTATTTTAATAAAACTGTTTCTGGGTGGAATTTCCCAAAATGATTTTTGGGTTCTTTGGAATACATGTGCCCAACCCTCCCTGCAAAATTTGAGGCCTAGAGCACATCCGATGCTACCTAAAATCAACACTTGAGAATTTGATGGCTTAGGATTTGAACTTCAAATGAAGTGGTAGGTTCAAGATATAATTGGGGTTGTTTGACTTTTGGGAAACTATGCAACTATGAGTGCTTTCTATGTCCAAGATTATAATGATTCATTTTAGATGAATCTCTTAGCTTTCACTGTCTTAAGATTTTGAATATTTATCTTAGTAGAAATTGTGAGTTAAAGGTTACTGTTATTGCAAAATCTAGCACCCCTATGGCATCATAGGTATGGGCACCTCAACTTGACCTATCTCTCTCAGTTGGTATGAGAGAAACTAGGAGATGGAATTCCAGACATTTCGTAGAAGATCTACAGAGTTTATAGAGCTTGCTAGGCAGGGAACCTACATTGAATACCATTTGATGAAGGACATGCTTGGAGAGTGTAGATTCCTTCAGTTGGTTCTTGCAGACATATGTGGATCAATGAACACGACATCAGCCACTGGTGCTAGGTACTTCTTTCCATTTGTTGATTATTTTAGTAGAAAAATGTGGGTATATTTTCTATAATTAAAATATGAAGTGTTTAATGAATTTCAAAAGTTCAAAGCATTAATAGAGAAGAGTTAGGTTGTCATATTGCCTCTCTTAGATATGATAATGGTGGGGAATTCTACTTAAAAGATTTCAATAATGCTTGTGCTAAACATGGATCCAAAGACAATATACTACACCTTACACTCCACAACAAAATATAGTGGTTGAGAGGCAAAACTGTACTGTCACAAAGATGGCTAGGTGTATGTTATAGAGCAAGTCTATTCCAAATAGGTTTTGGGCTGAGGCAATGTTCACAATAGTATACCTATTGAATAGATCTCCCACGATGGCAATGAAGCAGAAGGTCCCAAAGAAGCATGGTTTGGAAGAAAGTCCAAAGTAAGTCATCTTAAAGTTTTTGGTTCTATTGCCTACACTTGGATTCTAGCTAAGAAGAGAACCAAATTAGATCCAAAGAGCGAGAAGCTAATAATTATAGGGTACAACAACACTTACAAGATTTACAGATTGATTGATTTTGACACTGATAGGGTAAGCTTCAATAGTGATGTTGTTGTTGATGAGGAGGTTGTACCTTTCCAAACTTCTCCTGAGTTTTGAATTACTGAGAAGCTGGAAGGGGTTGAGGATTCAGGTGTCAAGCTTCAGGTAACTACACCTGAAGGGGGGTGGAAGATTTTGAGCATGACGAGTCTCCTAGACTAGTAATTTATGATCTAGATAGAGGTGGTCCAGGTCATGGTGGCAATATTGACTTGGATGAGGAAGATCCCAAGAAGAGACCCAAGTCATGGCACAACACCATTAGATATGTTTGAATAAACGAAATGATCAAGGGATGATCATTGAGCGGAAAGAGGAAACAGAGAACATAGTCTACTTTGCTATCATGGTCAATATTAAGGAAATCTATGAGTCAAGATGTTTGAGGAAGCACAAGGGAGACCAAATTGGGAAAGGGCCTTGATAGTCAAATATGAGAGTTTGATGAAAAATCAGACTTGTAATCTCACACCACTTCCATTAGGGAAGAAACCCATTGGCTGCAAAGGGATGTACAATATCAAGTACAAGGCAAATGGTACATTTGGCAAGTACACCTTTAACAACAAAGATGAGCACCATCCGACTTGTTCTACGACTTGTTCAAAGTGCCTTCCTTAATGGAGATTTGCGGGAGGAAGTCTACATGTATCAACCATAATGTTTTCAGGTTTCAGGGAAGGAGCATTTGGTCTGCAGACTGAAGAAAGCTCTATAAGGTTACAGGCACCTAGGGCATGGTATATCAAGATTGACAAGTATTTGGATGAACGGGGGTTCTAGTGGAGTGCTTCAGATTCCAACATGTATGTCAAAAGAGTTGGTAATGATATAATCTTTCTGGCCATATATGTAGATGATATCATTATCATACATAGTGATGCAAGTTCAGTAACACATCAAATCCAATATGAGAAAATCTTTTGACATGATAGATCTAGGACTCCCACACTACTGTCTGGGTGTAGAAGTTTGGCAAATAGGTAACAACATTTTTGTCTCACAGAAAAAATATGACAGGAGTTTGCTGGGCAAGTTTAGGATGACAGATTGCAAAGTCTCGTCTACACCTATGGAGAAAGGGTTTGAAACTTTCAACCAAAACTGACTCTAAGGCAGTTAATGAGTCAATGTATGGGCAACTAGTTGGTAGCTTGATATATCTTAGTGTCCCTAGACCTGATTTGAGCTTTGCTGTGAGCTTCATTTCAAGATTCATGACAATGCCAAAGGTAGACCACTAGACAACAACAAAGTGAGTGCGGAGATATGTGAAACAGACACTTGACTTTGGCATTTTCTACAACAGAAGCAAAGACCCTAGGCTGTGTTGCTATACAGATTCAGATTGGGAAGGTTCTATTGATAATAGAAAATCCACTTCTGGATATGTTGTTAGCCTTGGCATAGGTACAGTCACATGGACCAGCAAGAAGCAGCATGCACAAGCGCTTTCATCAACAGAAGCAGAATGTCGAGGAGTAGTGAAAGGAGCATGCTAGGCAGTTTGGCTCAAGAGGATGCATTCAGTGCAACAAACATAGCCAACACCCCTGTGATGTGACAACCAATGCTTTTGATGAAACTTGCCAAGCATCTGGTCTTTCACAAGCATACTAAACATGTTGAGGTACATTACCACTTCATCACATAGCTTGCAGAAGATGGGTTTATCAAATTGTAGTATTGTCCTATAAAGGATCAAACTGCAGACATTCTCACCAAGGATTTGGGTCCTGAAAAATATGTAAAATTCTGGGATAAGCTTGATGTAGTTAGTAGATTGACCATTTGGCATTAAGGGAGGGTATTACAGTAAATATTAGTTCACTGTTCAATTTTGGTCAATTAGGTACTAGATTTAGGCACTAATAAAGTCAGATGGACTTTTGTTTATTTTATGTGTTTGATGTCTTATTTCAATTTAGTGTGTATTTCGGTCTATCCCACATTTATAAAGTGGATTGACTCCACTTTAGAAGAAAGCTTTTGCTTTCTCACTAATTACTAAATACAAAGAACACTTAAAGCACCAACAAACCAGTCCCATAAGCTGGAGTTAAGAACACCAAATCTTAAATTAAAAAGGAAAAATAAGTCACTTAAAGGGCAAGCAAAATACCTAACCCTAGGGCCATATCGAACCTATTTAAATAGCTCCTCCCCTCCATTTCACTCACACAATAACACAGTGAAAGGATTTGAATGTTGGAGACTGTCACTACCTTCAGGGCCAGGGGAATCAAGCTAGAATCCCATTGTAAAGTCTAGTCATGCTAAGGATGAAGAGGATGAGGATTTTGATGATTCTACCATATGATCAGATTATAGAGTCTAGAGTCTATACTATAGTTACTCATTAGTATTATGCTTATTATTGGACTCTTGAGACCATTTAGAGCCTTTTTGTTAATGTCTTTTGGTTTAGAGTTGTATTACACTTGGTGCTATTTTGGTTATATGCACCCTTGCTATATAAATGAGAGACTCTGCATTTTTTTAAATAATGGTTTGGATTCATATGGATGCAAATAAACATACATGTTTTTTTTCAAAAAATTGCATATTTTATGTATTGTTTGGTCAACTAGTTTTTTGATTCGGTATTTTTCTACTTTCGGCTCGGTTCAGATTTTTGGGGTTGATTGGGTTCAATGACCAGTTTAGTTCTGATCACTATAGTTGGAGCTTCATATGAAGCTCAAGATGAAGTACAAGTAAATACCATAGCCTTCTCTCAAGGCTAGTACAAAAATTCCAACTATCCCAAAAGCCTTAGATACGGTAAATCATCAAACCCTACCTCAACCAAGAAGATCTGAGTGCAAGAATCTCTCCAGCACAACCTCCAAGGCAATATGTCATACTCCTCTCTTCTTTACAATTCCACCCTAGGGTTTTATATCAAAACCCTATTTTCCAATTTCCAAGGGATAAGCCCTAAGCCTAGAACTCCAAGAAGACTAAGAATCCCTAGTGTCTCAAGAGAGAGAGAATACAAGTACAAGTGAAGACTTAGGGGGGAGAGAGATAGAGGAAGTGCACACTCTCTTCTCTTAGTTGCATATCATCACAAGACAAGGAAGGCCTACAATGCTATGTGGGTCTAAGCCCTTACGAGCAACCTACACGAGCCCTTGTAGGCCACACAAGTGAGACATCCACTCTATAGTACACAAATGTCATGCTCCAATGGTGATGTGAACATTAATGACTCCAAGATGATGTGCTCTCTTAAACAAGTTGCTCGTTCATGAGGCTTGAAAATCCTATAAGCAATTGTCCTTGCTACATAATGCCCACCACAAAATCCACCATGCAACTCTTCCATGAGTATTTTTGTTTTGATATTGTTAACATACATGAGATTCCAATCCCTTTGGAATCCTCCAGCCTAAACTTTCCTAAATTAAACAATATTTAGCATCCCTCAATCTCAAAGCTCTTTTCCTGTGATCTGCCAAATGATCAAGACATGATATATTTGTCAAGTAGAATACAATATCCTTGTACTATTCATGAGGTTGGAGATCATCAAAAACTGCTAAGCCATTTTTGTACCTTTTTCATTTTCCATGTCCAAATATCTTCGGATTTTCTTCTATTAGCATTTTGTCTAGGCCCTGGCCTCTTACTAGCTTGGTTGGCTTGAACGTCTCTAAATCATATTCTTTAATTCTTGAGATCCATTTCCGTCTTATGCCCAAACATTTTTGTTGTAACAATATATCCTTCATTGCAGCATGCAGAACAAAGGCAATCACCTTTTAAATATCCTACATATCTTCTGAAATGCTTCAGAGCATGAACCAAATCATATACCTGTTTTACCAGTATGATGTATTTCAATTTTGATTCTCTTGGGCTCCTATTCATTAATGCTATGGGCTGCTCCAAATTTAACTCATTCTTCTGCATTAAGAACCTGCAGTTATATCCTCTAAATTGAAAGACAAATTCTGGAATTCCTTATAATAATCAAGGCTTACTAACATGGGGGCTAAGTCACATGACACGAGGACACGAGACACGGAGGACACGTAAATACGAGTATTCAATACGAAACGCAGCGACCTGGAAACAGGACACGAGGGACACGTTTTATATATATTAAATATAATATATATATATATATTATATATATATATATATATATATATTACGAAATATAGTTTTATCCATATTAAATTGCAGGTTGCAGCTTATCTAATTAATTAAAATATAATTACTTCAAAAGTTCATAGTTCACTTTAAAAATAATAGAATCAAAATTTACAACTTACAAGCACATAGAAACTAAGTAGTAAGTACTTACTACTATTAATCTTAATGGGTAGCAATGCATAAATTCTCGTTTACTGACTTAATGGATCAAGGTTCAACAACGGATAACAGTGATATGTTATAGCTTTAAGGAAATATAATACCCTGTCAGATATAAGCAGCCACAACGAAAAAAGGTGAGTTTTTGAAAGTATGGGCACAGTGAAATTTCAAATTGACATATTTAGACAGTGTATAAAAAAAATGATGTGATACAAATTTTGAATCTCAATATTGGCAGAAAAGTGTGCTACATAGAGATTTCACTGTTCAGGGAGTGCCTATTAAGACTTTTACATGATATTTGAATACCAACTGAAGCTATCGATTCCACAGATTAGGCTTGAAATTTAGATATTTACAATGTGCATAAGAGTTTTGGATAAGCTACAAGAATGTATAACTCAGTATACAGAAAAGTTTCATACTTCAATTTTTTACCTGATATTTAAATACCAACTGAAGTTACCAATTCGAAATATTAAGATTTCCAATTCGAAATTATTAAGATTCAAATTCCAAATAAAGCATGAAAAATAGATAGACAGTCTAGTCTAGGCAGTATTTCATTTAAAACATAATTGTTTGTCTAAATTTCTTGAAATCCTTCCTAATACTCTCCTTTGAGTGTCAATTCTTTGGTTAGCACTGAAAATTTGATGGAGCCCCCTCCCTCTTTTAAGTTACGTGTCAACCCTTGGCTATTCAATGCAGAATTTGCAAAGGGTATTCCAGTTACGAAATTTTAGGTTTATCAGTAAGTGGCTTTCATGGATTGCAAACACACCCAATATGAATAGTTGTTGCCCCCTTAAGAGTCAGGACCTTTACCCCAAAGGGCACTTCAGTATAACTATTTCTATCACACCTTCACTTGATTTTTTTCAATGGATTTCATCACTGTTTGTTGAGACAATTTGAAGGCCCAATTACAATTTAGGTTCGGATTACTAGAGTCTCAAGATCATTCTTTTTTATTTTCATCTTTTTAGTATTAACTTGTGAGTTTTCAACTGATGTAACATATCACTTTCGGATTTCCATTTTAGAAGAGAGGCTAATCTGCTGGAGTTTCAAATTTAGAGATTTAGTCAGGTAAATCTAGTGATTTCAATCTTGATGAAATCAGATGTGCATACAGCTTGCTTGAATTGCAATTAATTAACATTCAATTCTATATGTGAAACTAGGTAGAAGCACAAGCACGTTGCACAACTGTCAATAGTTAATCAAGATTAGTTAGGATTACATTAGATAAGGTCAAAATTAAATAAGATTAGACCAACGCGTGGGCTTTAAATTATGTTTTTTTTTTTCGCAATACGTATTCAACATGTCGAAATACGTTAGGGCAATGTATTCTACAAACCAAATACGCGTATTCGAAATTTAGGACACGACGGAAAACGTAGAATACGTATTCAAGTTTTCATGACACGTTGAAAATCGTATTCGACACGTATTAGGGCCGTTTTCGTGTCCAATACGTAAAATACGGGACACGGGACCATGGGGGACGTGTCCTGTGACTTAGCATGGGGGCTGATGTAATTGCCTCCTTGATTTAATGAAATGCTTGATTCCCTTCATTACTCAAATATAAAGCACTATCCTGATTTAGCGTTTCTGAAATTGGTTCGGTGATTTTTGCAAAGTTTGGGATAAACTGTCTGATGAAATTGATTCTACCAAAGGATGATTGTACTGCTTGTCTATCTGCGGGCAAGGGAACCTTTTGAATACGACAGATCCTTTTTGGGTTGATTTTGATAGCTTCTTTTGAATCTATGTGACCCAACGACTTTCCTTCATCTAACTACAAACATTGGCATCTTGGGATTCGCAAGGGTATCCCATATCTTCTGCACCTTTCAAATACCTATCTGAGATGATGGACATGTGCATTTCTTTCCTTTGAGAAAACTATTAAGACATCTTGAATCTACCCATAGTATTGTTGAATTCAAAATCCATTGCTCTCTGAAATGTTGATTCAACATTCAGTAAACCAAAGGGCATTTTGAGTTATTCAAATGTTTCCCTAGGTGTGGCAAAGGCCATCTTATATAGATCTTTCTTTTTAATTGTAACCTGAAAATCCATCAAATATTGACATCATTCTAGATACATATCAGAAGAAATTGTTATATTAGTAACAGTTAACCTAGAAGAGGCCCAAATGTAATAACCTTATCCAAACAAAGTCCAATTTCTTTTTAAAAACTACAAATTTAAACAGGAACTCATTAATTAATATACAAACATCTACCTGTTTTTAGAGTTTGAAGTTGATCCCGCGTTGTTGTAGCATTCGATTTGTTCCGGTTACCAAAAGACCAAAACCTCCCTGCCAAAACAGGTATAATCTCGATACCCAGCTCCAAAATACTTCAGAATTGAAGTATTCTCACCCTTGTGGCCAAAACTAAGTTGCACGAAACGGGGAAACAGGTACGAGTTTCCGAAACGGGAAGCGATACGAAACGCGACCTCCCCAAATTTTGGAAACGGGGAAACGCGAATA
>APFE031195389.1:0-15281 GCA_000404065.3 Pinus taeda | reverse complement strand
TATCCAAAAGCAACCTCTATTATATATCCAAATCTCAAAATCAGCCTTTATTTATATTAATATATGAGGCTGCAAGTACAATAAAGACTATAAGGCTGCAAGAGAGATATCCAAATCAGGATTTTCTGCATCTACATCCCATTCTTTAGAAGGACCATTGTTGTATTGGGAGTCTCCTCCTACATAGTTGAACGACCTTAGTGCTCTTGATTAAATACACATTTCATACCCTAGTACCCTACTTGATCTTGATTCTTGGGAGTTTCCCCTGCATAGAGGGCTTGGTTCTCTTGATTAAATACAAGTTCCATACCCTAGTACATGACAAAATCCAATGGAAACATTGCAATCATTCCAATCCTGAAATCCTGAAAAACAAATAAGTCTGTTGGATTTTGAGTGAGATCTAAAATTCTACTTTCTCCATATGAAATCCAATGAGGGCGAAACCACTCTCAAACATCCTGAGTCATTTCATGGTAATGTTAAAAATTTAAGTAAAAGGATGAAAATGAAAAATAAAGGAGAATATCACTTTTACTTTAAGAATTTAACATTACCATGAACTGCGTATCAACACTAGGGCAAAAATTCACTTTTATAACTTTAGACACGCATCTAGAAGCAACAAGAAGTCACTAACATACCCTAAAAGTAAATTAAAAAACAAATTAAAAAAAATAAAATAAAATAAAAACACAAGTTAATGAGGAAACGTGGATTGTACGGCCCTGAAACGCGTTTCCGGCTGTACTAGCCACGTTTCCGTTTCGTGAAACGTCGCAGTACGGCCGGAAACGCATTTCACGGCCGTACCAAACGCGTTTCCGTATGGAAACGGACCTCTATACCACGTTTCCTGCAACATAGGGCCAAAATCTTCAAGAACAATCAAAGCTTCTTTCTCTTTGTTTGTTTGTGGCTCTTGGTTGTAGATTCGTTCTCTGTTTTTCAAAATTTAACCTCCCTCTCTTAAATAGTAGAGGTTCCTTCACCTCTACGCATTTGTTCACCGTCTTTATAAAATAATATTATTTTCTGTTTAAATGGTGGTTGCCTCATCATGCTTCTTGCATTTAATTGAATCATATGACTTTACAACATAGGGTGGAATCACTTTTAACTATGACGGTTAGTATTTTGATTAAAATAGTATATAGTCATAATGATTCAACTATTATTTTATTTTTAAAATATATCAGGTTTAATAATAAAGTCTATGGATTTAGTTTAATTAATATATATTTGGGTTATATACAGGGTGGTAAACCTATGTATAAAAAAAACTCAACGTTTTCACTATATTTCTTACTAAATGTATATTCATTCTATTTAAGAGAGTTAGGTATTTAGTTAGAACTTTTGATAATTAATTCATTTATTTTATTTCTAGACATTCTTCATGAACACTTGATATATATACTAGTGCAATGTAAGTGATGCATGCATATGTAGCTATCATATGCATGACTCACATGCATGCTAATATTGCTATGCTACTCGTGATTTGAGATAGTTTGTTACATACACCCCTCATTCAGAAAACTTTGTCCTGAAGTTAAGGGTTTATATAATATATCGATAATTACTTTAGGGTATGTAAGGATTGTCTGTGATTGAATTTTCATTTATAATTGTGAGAACACTTAAAATTTGAGTTATGAACATTTATAATTTTACAACTATAATAGTCATGTCCTGTCCCGCAAGGGTTCCCAAGCTATTCTAGAATCATCCTATCCTTCGTAATTTCTTCCGCTCTCATCCTATCCGTCTTCTACTGGAGTATGCCATGGCGTCAGATATATTGATCTAACCATTCATAAACTCTAAGGATGGCAGCATCAACTATATCGATTTGATTTCTCAGTAGGCATCCGACAACCATCATCACACGTCTAGGGAAGCGTGACTTGCACAGTCCTCCCATGACTTCAGGTTTTGGAGGATAAACGGTGGGTAACACCTCCACCCCTCTTAGTGGGACCAGGGTTAACACCCTATCATGGAGTCTTGTTGAGCTTCAATTGTTCTTGGAGCTTTTGTTATCACGTGGCCATTTTGTAACGATGTTATCTGCAATGTAAACACTTGTCCATACATTATAACATATGCATCAATATATTCAAAATAAATTATATTTAAATAACATTTTCTAGGTATTTTATATATGTTGGTATTTACGATATTAATGTTGACATACGGACTTGGCCATGTTCAGGCCATATATTTGTAAGTTGGCTTTCATATTAGAATGTAGTTATTATTTTATTTCCATCTCATTAATCATATCGATTTGCAGAAATGAAATAAAATAATAGATATCTTCATCCATAACATAATTCATGATTTAGATTTCATAGCAAGGTTAATCAAATACTAAACTTCATATTAGTATCCATATTTCAGCGATGTTAATTTAAATAACATATTTCATATTGAGTTAAAAGTGATTCCACCTTACGTTGTAAAGTCATCTGATTTAATTAAATGTAAGAAGCATGATGAGGCAATCACCAATTAAACAAAAAATAATATTCTTTTATAAAGACGGTGTAAGAATGCGTAGAGGTGAAGGAACCTTTGCTATTTAACAGAGGAAGAGAGGTTTGGAGGGGGAGATTTTTTTTTGAGAAACAGAGGACAAATCTGCAACCGAGAGCCACAGACAAAGAAAGAGAAATAAGCCTTGATTGTTCTTGAAGCTTTTGAGCACAAGGGCCAGAGTATTTCAATTATGAAGTATTTTGGCGCTGAGTATCGAGATTATACCTAGTTTGGCAAGGAGGTTTTGGTCTTTTAGTAACCAGAGCAAATTGAATGCTACAACAACGCGAGATCAACTTCAAACTCCGAAACCAGGTAGATCTCTGTATATTAATTAATGAGTTTCTGTTTAAATTTGTAGTTACAGAAAAATTGGACTTTGTTTGGATAATGTTACTACACAATACAACAAGAATATCAACTGTGATTTATCATATGGGACTTGCGTATCCTAAATATGCTTGACAACCAACTACCTTAACTATGAAGAAAAGTAAATAGCTATCCAGATTCCATAAGGATCATCACATTTTTCTAAAAGTTCCTACATTTTCAAAACATGTACTCTGTTTTGTATATAAATGCCCTTGTTTTGCAGGCCAACTCCAATTTGTTTTCTGCTCTTATGTGAAATAGGGAATACTTTTCTATTCACAACTAACTTTTCTATTTTAACGGAGGGCTAACCTTTGGTTTTAAACTTGTTTAAGGGGTTGTCCTTTTTTGGATGATCACAAGTATTTTATTCTTAAACTGACTTGCATAATATACCATCTAAGCCAACTTCATTTTCTCTCCGTCAAAAACTAGGTATCCACTAATCCATACAGTTCAAGCAGGGAAGGCCAAACAAGCTATAATGAGGTTGGAAGAAATTAAACACTGAAAAATTCCTCAAAATGTGGGATTTTTTGAGTAAGAAAAATTATGAGGCTTTGATACTTAAAGCTGATAAGTGTGAGGTTGGTAATTAGGATTTGATTTCTATAAAGTTACTACACTCTAAAAACTTATTGAGGGAAAGGGAAGATGATTTAGGAAAGAGCGTATTGAATTCTCTGAATGCTTACAGACGTGATGTGAGGCTGCATTTATGGGCTAGTACCTTGCGTAACTGTAAAATCAGTTTTTCTCAACAGAAACAAAGTAAAAGATTTCATTAGCGTTACAATGTTTACATTGGTCTAGCTATACCCATCATAGTTTTAAAAACCGGTCTGGTCGAATTGAAAATCGGTCAAACCGACCGGTTAGCTCCTTGAGATATCACACTAGCCCAACAAATCCGATTGGTTGGTTGGTCAAGACCAATTGGGTACCAAATCGGTCGGTTTTGGTTCCAAACCGGTCGGTTCAACCAGTGTTGTACTTGACTAGCCGATTTTTGTAAAAAAACCGGTCGGTTAGGAAGCCACATGGTTGGGCAAGTTGATTGGACTCCCAAGTGGTTTTTGGAGGTGGTGTTTAGCAAACCATTGTAGGTTCCCTTCTAAATCTGCCCCCCTAGACTTATAAAATGATGCCTAAGTTCCTATTTGCCTCACACATTTGATTTCTAGTGTTTGTGTGCATATGAGAGCTTGGACAGTTCTGCAACAACATTGAGTTTTGTAGCAACAACAAGAAGTTTGGAGGTTCTTTGTCATTTTCGAGCTAGTTTGTGTTGATTTGGGGTAGCATCGGATGTGCTTTTGCCGCGAAAATTGGTGGAGAGGCTAAAGCACATGAAATCTCCAATATCCAGAAATGGTTTGGGCAGATTCTAAATAGTTTGGGAGATACTAAAATAATTAATATTTTAATGGAGTACTTAAGTCTAAACTTAGGGAAAATAAAATATTAATGTGAATTAATATAAAGCTGTGTTAGAAGGGTCCAAAGGTCATGGATCAAGCCAAAGTTAATCTTAGTCGTTGATTAGGGACTTAATCTCGGCTGTTGAATTGTCAAAGAGAAAAGTATAAGCGGAGGCTTGAGGGTCACTTGGAGAACACATCGAGTTGATCAAGAATTTGATTTTTTGGGGCAGGGTTTGTTCAGGAAATCGAAGGAGTGATCAGAGTTGCAGCTGAGGGGCAGTGAATACAAAAGCAGAGAGGCAGAGATAGTACTAGAAGGATCAGTGCAGAAGGCGGGAGCGAGGAACGCAGAGCTAGCCAGAGGTTCACGCAGAGCTAGCCAGAGGTTCACGCAGAGCCATCCAGGGCTCACGCAGAGGCAGCGAGGAACTGCACAGTGCTTCAGAGAGCCAGCGTGGGTGATGTAGAGGCTCTAAGGTCTGATGCAGTGCCTTCAAAAGTTGACGCAGGGCGAGCTAGGGTGACGCTGGGCCAGAAAGGGCTAACGCAGTCCCTAGAGGCTGACGCTGAGAGTTTTCGTGGGGTAGATTGGGGCTGATATCTATCTCCGACCGAGAGGTACTACTGTTGAGGGCATTCTCTGTTGGGTGAGCCATTTTCGTCACATAGATTGTATTCTAAAACTGCTTAATAATAAAACCCTCAGATAGCTGCACCGGTTTTACCACATTGGGTTTTTCCGGGGATATTAGTCCAAAAATAACGGTGTCACTTGTGTGCTTGTTTTTCGTTCAGTTGATGATCTGTATGTGTTGAGATTGTACTTGTATTTATTTTCAGTATTTACATGGTAAATAACTTGTTCATTAACAGAACAAGTAGGAAGAAATAAATCAGAAAGTACAGGAAGGATTTCTAATAGTTAGACTTAGAAATTCCAACATGGTATCAGAGTGTGGTTGCAGATCACAAGAGAACTAAGGACATCAACTGAGCAGAGCAGCAACAACAGAAAACAGTTGTCCCGAGTGACAGAAGCTGTTCCTAGCAAAGAAGCAGCAAGGAAGGGGTGATGCAATGCTTGCGTCATCAAGTTTGAGCCGGGAAGAGGATCAGTGCAGTGGCAGAGGGGAGCAGACTCGACCTACGCAGTGCCCGGTTATCTTTCTCAATCAGGAAGGATTGGTGCCCGTGGCCAGGATGTGCGGATTTTGCTAGTGCCGGGATTGCGTAAAACCTAGAAGCTCTAACCTTCAGCTTGCTGGGTCTTAGGAGGTTGTGGGTAAATTGTAGAGTGAAGTTGGTGGGGCGCTGTAGTCAGAACAATACCTAACAGGGCAAGACCAAGGAGGAGGGAGTTGCTGCCGAGGATTTCTAGCCAAGAAATCTGGATTAGTAGTGCAACTGCACTAATGATCAGAGTGGGGGCATCTCGACATTGATAGAAGGGTTTCTAGGAGGGAAAGCGAAATGGCAATGAACGGGGTAAGAGACCAGGACAGACTGGATGGAGTCTCAAACTTCGTAGTCTGGAAGGCCAGAATCTTATCCGTTCTAGACAAGAACTGTCTCAAGCAATTCGCCTTGAGAACAATAGCGGTCCCAGTTGATCCGGTTGATAACGATAGGTATGAGGATGCAATGGCAAGGGCCAAGACCATCATCCTTGACGGGGTCAAGGACCATGTAGTACCACATATTGCTGAGAAGAATACAACAAATGAGATGTGGGAGGCCCTAACAAAGTTGTATCAACATACTTTCGTGCAAAGGAAGATGCTACTAGAAAATCAACTACGGTCATACCAGATGCAGAAGGGCGAACAGATCGACACGTTCCTCAGTCGATTGAAGGAAATCTGGGATCAGCTAACTTCCATAGGGGCCATGTCGGATCAAGAATTGATGGTGAGAACAACCTTGAACGCAGTCTCAGAAGACTGGGAGGTGTTTGTCTAGAGCATACTGGGCAGGGTGACCCTTCCAGATTGGGAGGAAATGTGGGCGACTCTTCGCCAAGAAGAGATCAAAAGGCTAACCAAGGCAGGGAGCAGCGACAAGGGGGTCAGAATCAAGAAGGAGGAGGTGGATGCTGCCCTAGCATCTGAGGGAAAGCAGGACAAACGGAAGAAGAAGGACCTCTCCAAGGTCAAATGCTTCCATTGTGGGGAACTTAGTCATTATGCAACCTAGTGTCCAAGGAAGAAGAGCAAGGGAGAGGCTTCCGAGACCAATGCTGCGCCAGCAAGGGTGGAGAAGGAAGTGGAGACAGATGATGATTGTGCCATGAGTGCTCACACGCCACTTGAGCGGAAATGGGGAGACATCGAGCTGTAGTTAGACGACTACAAGTGATGAGGGGCAAGATCCTTGAGATACCCAACCTCTTGGATTATACCTGGTTACGGGAGCCCCGAAGAGGAGTAGCAATGCTGGCGGATGTCAGTAGAGATGGATGAGGATAGAGCAATAGAGGGAGCTGCGATGCAAGATTCCCAGGACAACGTGAGGTAGTAGTGCGAGATGCATGGAGTGGTTGCAGTAGCACAAAGGTCAGAGAGGGAGCACTTGTCAGCGACAGAGGGAGTTTCAGCTTCGTGGGTGTCTCTACCTTGACGGAAATGTCAGAGTTGGGAGATCAGTTACTTACTTCTCAGTAACTGAGCTGCAGTGCAACAGTTACCAGTGGCAGTGCTATGGGTAGCACGATGCATCATGATGAGAGGGGTTGTCGTACGAATGCAACAATGGCAGTGGCAGGGCCATGGGTAGCAGTACATGATGCAGCAGTGCAAAATATGTTGGGAACAGGCCTAGCATCTGCGCCAGGACCAATGTCGGATGATCAAGGTGATACTTAGTGAGGAGTATTACTGGAGCACAATCCTCGCTAAGAGGGAGTGTTGATTTGGGGTAGCATCGGATGTGCTTTAGCCACGAAAATTGGTGGAGAGGCTAAAGCGTATGAGATCTCCAATACCAATAAATGGTTTGGGCAAGTTCTAAACAGTTTGGGAGATATTAAAATAATTAATATTTTAATGGAGTCCCTAAGTCTAAACTTAGGGAAAATAAAATATTAATGTGAATTAATATAACACTGTTTAGAAGGGTCCAAAAGTCATGGATCAAGCCAGAGTTAATCTTAGACGTTGATTAGGGACTTAATCTCGATCGTTGAATTGTCAACGAGAAAAGTATAAGAGAAGGCCTGAGGGTCACTTGGAGAACACACCGAGTTGATCAAGAATTCGATTTTTTGGGGCAGGGTTTGCTGAGGAAATCGAAGGAGTGATCAGAGTTGCAACTGAGGGGTAGTAAATACAGAAAAAGAGAGGCAGAGATAGTACTAGGAGGATCAGCGCAGAAGCTGAGAGAGAGGGACGCAGAGCTAGTTAAAGGTTCACGCAGAGCCAGCTAGGGCTCACGCAAAGGCAGCGAGGAGCTACGCAGTGCCTTAGAGAGTCAGCGTGGGTGATGCAGAGGCTCTAAGCATTGACGCAGTGCCTCCAGAGGTTGACGTAAGGCGAGCTAAGGTGACGCTGGGCAGACTCTGGGCCAGAAAGGGCTGACACAATCCCTAGAGGCTAACACTGGGAGATTTCGTGGGGCAGATTGGGGTTGATATCTGTCTCCGACCGAGAGGTACTCTTGCCGAGGGCATTCTCTGTTGAGTGAGCCATTTCTGGCACCCAAATTGTACTCTGAAACTACTTAATAATAAAACCCTCAGATAGCTGTACCGATTTTCCCGCATTGGGTTTTTCCGGGGACATTAGTCCAAAAATAACTGTCACTTGTGTGCTTGTTTTTCCTTCAGTTGATGATCTGTATGTGTTGAGACTGTACTTGTATTTATTTTCAATATTTACTTGGTAAATAACTTGTTAATTAACAGAACAAGTAGGAAAAAATAAATCAGAAAGTACAAAAAAGATTTCTAACAGCTAGACTTAGAAATTCCAACAGTTTGGAGCTGTTTAGTGGAGTTGGGGGTGTTGATCCCAATGCAAATTTGGTAGTTGAACCAAGAGTTAAAGGAAGTGAACCGACAAGACCAAGTATGGCACATGGTGACTTGTGAGGGAAGCAGTAGTCATGCAGCTTGACGAACTCGTGTTTCTAGTTTTGCTAGGCCTAGTGTTGTTGCTCATGCTACTACTAGTATTGCTATTGACGCTGGAGAGGAGTTTGAGGAGTCCTCAAACTTTGAGCTAAATGATGTTTATGTAGCTCTTGGTGATGATCCCATGTGTAGTAGTGGTGATGAGTTTGATGAGTGATCATGTCGATTAGTGATTTGTAGTAGGCTAGCGGCCTAGTAGCTTGAGTCGCCGCATTGTTTTGGGCTCAAGTGGCCATATAGAGCCTCATTGTAGCGTTGTTTTTGGACTCTAGAGGCCATTTAGAGCCTCATTGGTTATGTATTTTGTCAATGGTATCATTGATATGTATTGCATTTGGTGCCACTTTCATATATGCACCCTTACATGGTATATAGATGAGAAGAATTTTCATATTTTGTCTCTAATGGTTTGGAATCATGGTTTGTAATCTTAAAAATAATATTTTTCATTAAAATTATTTATAATGTATTTTTTTCAATTCCGGTTTATTGAATCTGGTTTGATGCGGTTTCAGTGCGAATCATGGTTAGATAGGTGACTGGTTCGAAACCCGGTTCCGGTTTTTAAAACTATGATACCCATAGGCTCTTGCTGCTTATATGGAATTTTGAAACTAATTTAACTTTTTGAGTCACACAAAATTTAACTCTTTCCATTCTCCCTGGAGGTTTTTTCCCCCTTTTCCTACCTTTATTAGTACTCTACTAACAGATCTTTGCCTCTGTTTCTTTAACAGTAGGAATCAGCTTGTTTTCCTAAGATAGTTGCATTTACCTCTGCCATGACTCTGTCACTTTGTTCCGGTTTGACTGCACAGTTTCTGTAGGATTTCCTTGCCAATCTTTGTCATTTGATTGTCATGTTCTCTGCTTTTTTTGGTTCAAGCAAGGCCATTTTTCTTTGGCAGCTTTTCCTTTTATTATTCCTTGCTGATCGCTGTTAATATCCTGTTCTCTCTTTACTAAAAAAAGAACTTAAAACTTTGTCGCTCTCCAAGTCAGAGTTGTATTATGAGCTGGCTCCATAATCTGATGGAACTTTACGCTGATCCTCAACTTTCTTACATTTTCAATCTTTGTTGCCCTCAAGTCAGAGTTGTGTTATTACTTGGCTCCAGGATGTGATGCAAATTTACCTTGACCCTGAAATTTCTTATCTTTGCTTGCTCCAACCATTATCCTTGTTTGAATTCTCCATGTTTCTCAAAATTCATTCTCTCCTTGATTAACCACCAAGTTTTGGAGAGAGCAATAAGCGGCTATATTCCCATTTGAAGGATAAGATTTACACTGAAAAGTGGTATTTGCATATTTGCATAATGTAATGCCTGCTTCCAGGTGAATCCTTCAAATGCCAGAGTTAGCTCCTTTGAGAGGCCTTTATGATGATTAACCTCCACACAGATCCTACCACATGATATGTGACATCCCATAGGAATTTGCATGTCAGGTACTTATCTAGGTGACTTATGATGCCCTTGAACCAAAAATGCCCTGTAGGTTTGGCTTCCTAATCCAAATTTGGATAGTCCTAAATTCTTCAATGACTGGATTGAAATATGGTTGCCAAGGTTTCATACATAGGGCTGCTTTCTCCCAGTGCCATGGCCCAGCATTCGGAACAGCAAGTTTACTTTCTTCTGACTTGAATATTAAAATTAGAAAAAGAAAAGGCCGAGCACAATATTGTATAATCATAGAATTGAGTTTCAGAAATTTAATAATATTCCATTTACTGCCTGTTCAGAAATCTCGATCCTTTTCAGCCAGAGGGCTCCAAACCTTCAGATCTTACTTTTGCTAGAGGACTCTTTTTAACTCCAGATATTGAGGGTTTATCGTATATTCTAAGCGGAGGGAAGGTATCTGTGCTTGAAACAATGTCCATATCAGATTGGAATGAGAATTTGGGAAAGAAACAAAATTTTACCGTGTAGAAAGAAATGTTGTGGAGCCTCAAGGATCCGATGCTGTGGTTCCATGTCCAAAGAGAGAAGCTACAGAGATGTGTCCTGGACAACCCGGAATCTGATCGGCGGCGACCATACCCTGAGGTTGAACACCATTGAAGATTGCTTGAGAATAAGAATGAGGAGGAGGCGAACAAGGACTAGGCAGCTGTGCAGAGTGCGCTGTAACAGAAGCAGATTTGTTCCGAATGAACTAAAGTTTGGCGGGAGTCAAAAGCACCTGTGATTTCTTTGCTGAGACGTCGAGGAGATTAATGGGTGAACTGAGGGTGGATGAAGCTGACTCTGGAACTGAAGTGACTTTTGGGGCCTGCACAAGCGGATGGAAGAACCAAAATCTTGGTTGCAGTGTCCACCAAGAGGTGACTTAATGGAAACGTCGATGCCATCCAAACCATCATAACTGTAAAATCACTTAATAACTGAATTGAAAGAAAAGTTGAAG
The DNA here is from genome assembly GCA_000404065.3 of Pinus taeda. NCBI lineage: Eukaryota > Viridiplantae > Streptophyta > Pinopsida > Pinales > Pinaceae > Pinus > Pinus taeda. The sequence continues at coordinate 4,394 of APFE031195389.1, read as the reverse complement.
TAGGTAATGTAAATCGGGATAGATCCATCTTATACCAGAAGTTTGAGACTCAGTTTTTTTATCTCTCTACTTAGTGGATCTCGGTTTAAGATGGATCATTGGTATATATTTTGACATTTTTTAATTATCTATATTTTGGTAGATGTTAATAATTAAAAATTTTATGTTCTTAATTATTAATTTTGATTTATAAATTTAATTTTTTCTATTTTTTAATTGTAATTTATAAGTGTTATTCACATTACACATCTCATCTATACTGAACTTTAATTCACTTCACTTTTCTACCATTTTTGTTTTTTTTACATTTTAATGTGTAAACATTACTCACTTTACCCATCTCACCCATACAATACTAAACTTCAGTACACTTCTGTTTTTATGTTTCATCATTCTTCTTCTATCGCACAAGCCTACAAGCATACAGTTACCAGGTTTACAGTTCGCTGACATCTGGATTAAGTGTCATGATCATCCCACGCGGTTTTTCAATTTAAGCCCTAAACAGGTTTTGTTGGCCAATAAATCCACCTGTTTCTAACAATCTAAAGAACTTAAGATATCTGGCTTCTTTTCTACATGGGAAAGTTTATTATAGAGGAAAGTTTATTCTAATTTCTAAACTATAATTTGCATTTTGATTTTCTCTCTTTCAAATTTTAATTAACCTATCTGAACCATTATCACTTTTTCTCTTTCCCACTTACTTGATTCCTCTTGGAATGGGGTTTGACATAGGCGTAGATTCATTTTATTTCCGAATCTATCAGGTATAGAGGGGATCAAATTCTTTAAGGTAATGTTTTTTTAATCGAAAAAATTTGAATTGGCTTCTAGATAAGGAAAAAAACTTGAGTGGACATTTCTAAAGATTTAATATCTCTAGATCTAGAATTAGAATAAGATAATGTTTTCATCATATATTTGCTTTTTAACAATTTTTGTTCATATATTTGCTTTTTAACAATTTTTGTTTATATTATGCCAATTGACCTTTTATTTTTTAATATTTGTGAGCATTTTATTTGTGTCTCTTATCCTTATTATAATCACTTTTATTTTATATTTATTATTTTAAGTTTTTTGGATTTTATGTTTTTCATATCTCTATTTGTATTTTTTCTTTATATTTGATATTAGTATGTAATATAATGCAACAAACCACAACCTTTAGCATATTAATATTGCTACCTTTACCAAATAATTGTTTAGCATATTAATATTGATACCTTTACCAAATAATTGTTTAAATAAATGCAACTTGTTTGTTTTGAAGTGTAATATTAATGATTTCAATTAACTAAATCATTTTGATCTATATCGTTAAATATCAATGCATCAATCTGTCTTTTAAGTTAAAGTTGAAATTAATGTGCGAAATCGTTTTATAGTAAATCATTTTGATATATTAGTATTTTTTATAAAGTTGATAGTGAAATATTTTATTTAAAATGGATATTGAATTATTTTATTTATAACAGATATTAAAGCAATTTTGTTTTTAATAATTTTTTAAAATATTACATGTCAACCTTTGTTGGCCACAAAAGGATTACATATATCACTTTCTCTCTGTTGCCCACAAAAGGGATTAGTGTATCACTTTCATATCTCCTTCATAGAGAAGGAATCACTATCTCCTTCATAGAGAGTAGCGTACTACAGAAATGTTTTAACCATAGAATGGACATTGAAATAATTTTTTGTTTTTTGTTTTTTAAATGTCGTGTTTAACTCCCTGCAAAGCACAGGATGAATTATACATCTTCCTCATTCGTAAAAAAATCTCTTAGACCCGTCTTTATGGCTTCAATGGGTTTCTGCTTTAATGTGTTTTAGTCTTTATTGCTTTAATGGGTTTTTGCTTTAATGTGTTTTAGTGTAATAGTGAGTGTTTAATATATTTTCCTGGGAGTCTTAGAAGTCTTTTCCCTAACAGGAGAGAATACCGAACAGTTAGAAAGTAGAGTTGTCTGTCCTTTCAGAAGATTTAGGGTTAAATCATACATATAAGCACCCATTTATACCACCATTGGTTGTGGCCATCTATGTCCTACATTTTTGTATCTTTTAACTGATTGACCTGTTTACTCTAGGATGGTGGCCAGGCTTATAACTTCTGAGAGAAACGATTGAGTCAGTGGGTCATTGTTCCATTCAGGTCTGCCTTTTTTTAAGAAACATTTTGCCTCGCTCTCCCAGACTTACGAGAATCTCCTCTTTGACTGGGTTTAAACTAATCTTTTTGTAAGCTGAAATTAGTTGGAGTCAAAAGTCCCTCACTCTCCAAGATTTAAGAGGATATCCGAATAAACTATTTTTTTGTAAGCTGAAATTAGTTGGCAGCATTTCCGTGGATGTTTTGTGCAGGTGTGAACTGGCTTGGCTTTGTTACCTCAATGTTATTAGAGTATTGGTCTAAGAATTTCAAGTGGTCATCTTGTGCTGGCTCTTATTATATCTCTGTTTCAGTTGACGTAAGTTTCCAAAATAGGTCATCTTGTGCTGGCTCTTATTATATCTCTGTTTCAGTTGAAGTAAGTTATCAAAATATTTTGATAGGAAGTTTGATAAAGTATATAATTATAGTAAATTGATAATTTGTTGGAGTAATCTGGGTGAGGCTCATCAAAAACACTAAGAGTATAGTGGTCGTCACTATAACACCAAGAGTATATGCTTATATGCCTGGCGGAGGGGAAGCCTACTCCTTGACCTTCTCACAAGGGGCCAAAAATATCCCAAATGAGATTTGACTTTATGAGAGACCAAAATATCCCAAATAAGATTTGAAAGGAGATCAAAAAGATAATATCCCATTTTACCAACTACTAAATTACTTCACAATAAAACAAAACAAATAAAATGAAAATATTACCTGAAAGAGAATCCAAGATAAAGAGATTGAAAAAATTAGGTTGTAAACCTTAAAAGAAATCCTATCATATTTGAACACTATATTACCTTCACATAAAAAAGTCTGGTTCTCAAAGGACAACTGGACATGTGTGAAAGAATTTTTTAATTCTTTCAAATTATATGCTAAATTTATGGGAAAAAGATGAATATAATGTCACATTTTCCTATCATAAAGGACTGTTGTTATACAATATAATGACAGTGAAGTGAAGAGAATTTGGCTGTCCTCGTATCACAGCTTAAACTAATCATGCTACAAGTATCATGCTTCAAACTCCCATACACCCATTTAAGCTTTGAGAAGCTTTCACTCACTCTCTATTGGAACAGGCATTTGTCACTACGTTTGCAAGTCAGATTCATGTATTAGGGCAGATTCTCGTGTTAATTTATTTCTCGCACATTATGTTTTAACAATCTTTTTCCGAATTGAGACCCTCCTAATTTCTGAGAATAACATGCACCCATTTTTGAACCGTAACAATATGTTGCAGGTTATGAGAATTTTGATTATTGTACTTATAAGACATTGTCTAGCTTTGTTAGTTTTAAGATTTTGCTATTTAGCACTGTCACTACGTTTGCAAGTCAGATTCATGTATTAGGGCAGATTTTCTTGTTAATTTATTTCTCGCACATTATGTTTTAACAATCTTTTTCCGAATTGAGACCCTCCTAATTTCTGAGAATAACATGCACCCATTTTTGAACCGTAACAATATGTTGCAGGTTATGAGAATTTTGATTATTGTACTTATAAGGCATTGTCTAGCTTTGTTAGTTTTAAGATTTTGCTATTTAGCACCGTCAGAAAAGATGTTGCTATTTAGCACTGTCAGACATCACTGGATCAGTTGGATGGGTGAATTTTAAGGAACATTCTTGTTTATGATATGGAGAGTTTTGTAAATGGTTGGTCTCATTTTTTTGCAGGTATTAGGGAATGCAAAGGGAGCTATGGCAGTTGTTGTCTCCATCTTGCTTTTCAGGAACCCTGTTTCCATCATTGGGATGCTTGGTTATGGTCTAACCGTCCTTGGGGTAATTCTCTACAGTGAATCAAAAAGGCGGAAGAAGTGATATTTAATTTAAAATTAGAGGAAGCTTCTTACGTGCACTTGGGCATGTTTCATGCTCATGTCCTCCATTGAAGCAGTGTCATCTGCTGCCAAAGCTTGGAAGGAGATATTTCCTTGGAAGCCAGATAAGGATTCCCTCTGAACTAATTGGAGACCGTTAAGCAATTGGGATAATAAATGGGAGCAGTGGTTAGGTCACTACGGAATTGAATCGGGCTTTACAGGATTATGTATTTCTTTTAAATTCTTTTTGGGAATCAGCCAATTTCAGTTGGTGATTCATATGTTTCATCAATCCATTAACGAAAGATGACATGGTCATTGATGTTTTGAAAATAATAAGTTTTATTTATAATGGTTTTTTTTAATTTCATAAATTTTATTATTATATTGTTT